>OY804258.1:119044581-119309523 GCA_963680825.1 Meiosimyza decipiens
TCGAAGAAAAGAAAAAGTTATGGATATCATTTAAACTGAGTTTTGGAGTCAAAGAATATTTCCTTTAGACCCCATTATTGGCTTTATAAAAAATTCCATTGTATGTAATATAACGTCAAATATCTCAAAAAGTTCGTTATTTTCGCACCTTTAAACTAGAAAATTTGAAAAGCATCAAAGGAATTCTGACCTTGGAAAACCTCTCGGGAAAAGTATGTTCGTGTTTCAGAACTAGAGGTTTGACCAAATTTTGTCGACCTATGTAATTGAAATGCAATGAAGCTCAAAGGCATAACACTTGCTTGAAATCGCTTTTATTCCTATCGTTGCGCCAGAATAATTAACAAAATTTCTTTTAAAGGACACAAAAATACGTTGCTCTACAGTTCAACTTCATTCACACTCTACTATTTCCCCTTTCGAAGCTAACACGCCACGTGCCAAAGGGTTGTCACTTTTGTTAAGTACAATACTAAAGAAAACTCCCTAACGACATCATCACCACCGATATATCATGGATATTGAAGACGAATTTTAGCATGGAATGAAGCACCTTCTAATTTGATCAGTTCTTCAAGACACTCAAATGGTTAATTAAAACTTCTAATTCATGTGACAGATAGATCGTGCTCTTAAATATGATTTCCAATAAAAATTCTGTCACTGTTTTCAAGCTGCGTATAGTATATTTTACGTTCAAAATTTAAGCCGATTGATTCACTTCGTATAAATAAATGGCTGCAACTTTATGTACCATATAGATTTTGAAGAGGACATATTATTGAACATATTCCCGTGGTGTTATCAATTATTATTGCTAGACGCGAATTCAAATATTGGCGAGTCAATTCCTGGAAATGTTGTCAACCATAAATCCTAACTCACAAGGGATCAGTAGATATTTTATTTATTCAAAGATTTTTAAAAATGAAATCTGTTAATATTAAATTCAAGGTTTTAGAGAAGTACCAGTCAATTTTGTATCCAATATGTTATTATGTCGCTCCGAATTATATATATAATATTTCATATCAACAAAAAATATGTCGCAATATACTTATTTAATAACATTATGTATGTTTTTTTATGCAATCTAATAAAGCAATTTATGAGAAACATTAAAAAGGATATTAAAGCTCAAATTAAAAAACACAAATAAAGTTTAAAAAGCGCGAAACCATAAAAATTTATATTGACCGATATACATATAATGACCTTAACAGCTGCTGCAATACCTAAAATCATTAATGATTTTATTTAAGACACAGCAATATGAAATGAATTAAAACTGCACAAAATTTTCTAAATATTTCTGGGTATATCATATGAAAATACATTAAAATGGTGCAAATAAGCGAAAGTGAACTATTTGCCTCTAAAAGCAAATAAAAAATATTATTTTATGATGCTATAAGTTTAATATTTTTTTTTTGTTTTAGCGATAAAATCAAAAATGATTGAAAAAAAAGACTAAGCTTTCGACATTTGGTTTCGGAAGTTTACAAAATTGAAAGACACAAAAAAAAGAAAGAAACCAAAAGAAAAAAAAAACACTATCCGACATTTTTGGGTTATGGCTTAAAAATTGATTAACACACGTTTATTAATAACAAATGCAGATACAAAAAAAATGAGGTAAAATAAAAATGAAAAAAAAAGAAATCACATGAAGAAAAGAGCCAAGAAACCGGTAATGGTCTCAAGGTCGCCGATTGTAGATATAATTTAATTTAGAAAGGTTGCATGTGCCGATGCGTTGTTCATGTTGATTATGCTGATGATGATGATGTTACTGTCCGTCTATCATCAACTTGGTTAATGATGTTGCTACCGATGTTGCTCTAAAACTAAAAAAGAAACGAAGATGTATACAAAAATGAAAGTAAAACAAAAGTTAATTGGAAAATGCGCAAAGTAACAAAATAAGAAAAAGATTAAGAGATATATTTCCATATGTATGCATGTAAATATGGGAGCATAGCAAACTGAAAAGAAAAAAAACGGCGCTCTTAAGTGTGTCAATAAGTTTATTGACCGTTTTTGTGCAACATCTTTTGATTTTTAATTAAATTTATGAGATGAAATCACGCTGACGATGCGGGTTGCTATTAAGTTATTCAGCGCCGCTTGATAGCATCATTTTGTTTCAAGTTGACACCCATTTTGTATTTTTTCCTTTCGTTATTTTCTTTATGTTGACATTTTCAATGGGTTATTAGATAATATCGTTTGGCTTTGGTTTGATCTTATTAAAATGCAGCTTAATTGAAGATGAAGTTACCATCTGGGGTTTGGTATCGACAAAATTTTGGTTATTACGAAGCGATTGGTTTAGTTTTGCCATATCAAAACTGGACTGAAAGTGCATAATATCATATCAATGTCTGCAAGGTCACCATTTCATAAGAGTTAATCAAGTTTTAGTTCATTGTACTTTGCACTGCTTAAAGTTCAGTTCTGTTTTCTGACTTTTTTCAGTTGAGTTGAGTTTAATTATGCAACTAATGCATCTTCTGTCAAGGGTAAGGTAGTATCTCAGTGAGTAAGTTTTGTGCCTGTGGGGTAATAAATTTACAGAGAGTAGATTATTTTGTGCATTTATTGCAATGACTTTATAATTTCTTAAAGAAGATGTATAGTGCCGTGGTAAAGAATCAACCAGTGACCGCCACGATTATGAGTATATGCTAGAAATCACTGCATAATCGTTACAATTGGATTTTTATTTTTTATGATCAAAAGTAAACGTAATTTTTAATTTTTTTTCTATCATAAATAACACTAGTTTACACTAATAATGTTTTATTGATAAGATGTTAATTTTCGTATGTATTTTTTTCATATTAATTCGAAAATGAATGCAACACTTTTTTATGGTATAGCTTTTGAGTTATTATGCTTATGTGCCCAATTTCCTTGTGTTTGGTACCGAATTAAAGGTAGTAAAAGGGGGATTTTGAGCGCAAGTTATGAATTTTAAAGTGAAAGGAGGTCGCAGTATTGAAAATAGTACAATGTCTCAAAAGCTGTAACAAACAAAATTTTGGTTTTCATTTCTGGATTCAGCGGGAAAAATTTACGTAAGAAAAGTAACCTCTCATCAAAGGAACAAAAAAAAAATCATTTTGTAAGCTAGTGCAATCAATATTTTGGAATTTTATTTTATCTGATCTGAGATAATCGTTATTTTGAATTTTTTTTCTATTGAAAATAATCGTTATTTAGAATTTTAAGTTTTTTTGATCAAATCGAACAACTCTAAAAATTTTAAATTGCATTGAAGGATATCGAAAAGTATCAAAAACCAATGGAAAACCTTAGGGCTTCGTATAAGCCGAAGAACTGTGCAATCGGTGAAAACGAAAAATCAATAATCAATAAAAATTTACAAATTTAATTTTTGATATAATTCCAACTACTTATGATCTAAAAAAAAAATTCAAAATAACGATTATTTTTGATTGAAAAAATAAGAATGAAAATCCAATATAACGATTATTTTTGATCGAAATAAATAAAAATCAAAAATAACTATTATTTTTGATCGAAATAAATAAAAATCAAAAATAACTATTATTTTTGATTTTTAAAATAAAAATCATGAATTTAAAAATCACATCATGCTTCTTGTTGAAAGAAACTCATCTGTATATTTTAATTCACATTTTGTCTCTTACTCATCGTGATTTTTTTACCGCAATTATTTAAGATAACGATTATTTGCGGTCCCTGGAATCGACTCTCATAAAAGAATAAATATATGAAAATATAAACAAATTAATAACACTGTGTGCAGATTGCTGTCAGATTTCGATATAGCGGCCTAGCTTAAGGGCCTAGCTTAACCTGACTTTAAAACGGGTAAAAATGCTCTTCTACGACTTTTGACCAAATTAATTTTGATATTCTGGAACAATATTTTCAAAACAGTATTGTACTTCGTAGTTAAAGAATTAGAGGTTTAGAATCGTTAGATTTAAACATGTTATTTTTCTGAATTATTTCTCTTAGAAGGTATATGGGTTGTTTCTCAAAAAACGAAAATTTTTGTTTCAGTTATGCTTGTACCTTCAGCATCACTCCTTACCGCCTATGTTGCACTTTAATGAAATTTTTGACTAAGACCTATGAAAAAACTCCAATTTCACTGATCAAAGTTTCGATGATTTACACTTTTTGAGATCTATCGCATCCATGTGGTAGGCTAAACTTTTGTTTTTTCTTTTAAACTACATTAGTTTTTAAAAGAATTTGCAATAGTAAATCGACATATTTTTGGTCATATTTCGTCTAATGGAAAATGCTCCCAAAATGGAAAACAGTACACTTCATTTTTAACTTAGTTCGTAATTTGAAGTTTCATCTAAAAAATAGTGCATATGTTGTTATTCATCATTTTAGACCTAAAAATTAAAGAAAACTAACTATTTTTATTTGTTTTGTGTGCTTTCAAAGTATATCAAAGAAAACACAATTTGTTGAGTATCAAATAAAACTACAGAGAAAATATTGTGGAAATCAAATTTGCACTTAACTCCAATAGGTATGATAGTTGGTTAGGCCACTTTTGCTCACATATTTGTAAAAACAGTTTCGTTATAATTAAAAACTCACGCCTCTCTCATGTAAGGCGTCATATCAGCAACACAACTACTCAAAATCAATTTAAAGTTATTTTTAATTAAAATAATAAATAAATTATGATGGCTAGCAATTTTCACATTATTCCAATTTTAAGAAACAAAAAACGAGCAGATTGGAAAATTGCACTCGCCTAAGGTTGCTGCAAGAACTTTGGCCTACTTAAAGAAACCAGTATTATTTACTTATGTAGTTTAATTATATTTGCTTAAAATACAACGCACTAAAATTTTAAAACTGGCAATAAAATTTTTGCAAAAATATACAAAAACAAAAGTCATAACGCAGTTTTGTGTCGCCATATTTTTTAAATAAAATTAAAAAAGTATAAATAGCTGCAAACTTTAGTATAAAATGCATTAAAAATGGGCTACGACATTTAATAAAAAAAGTGGAGCAATGCTACTGCTCTTGGTGTTAACCTTTTTGTTGTTGTGGTCCGGTTTAATTTGCTGCACTTAAAGCGCAATTAAAAGAGTTTCAATTAAAGGTAACTATTTTGAAATTGCATTTAATTTTGATACGAGCAAATCGTATCATACAAGCGAATACATCGCATGCTTGCATTGTCAGTCAGTAATACAATGCTTACAACAATGGGTTAATCTTTTTGCATTAGGCACAAGAGCAACTTCAACGTAGATTAACTAAATGTTTTTGTATTTTGCAAAATACTTTTTATGTTTTTTTTTCTCTTAACGATTTGTTTGTAGAGATATTTCTTATTTTAATCGTTTGTAATTATTGGCGTTATTGATTTATGGTGATTTTGGCATTAGATTTGCATATTTCAGCATTGGTAAGATTTTCTTTAGATGGTTATTAAACGTAATAAAATTGCAATAAAAATTACTAAAAATTTTAAACTTTTAACCTGCGTTTGGACATTTGTTAGTGACACATTTACGCCAAGGATTTAAACTTTAAGTTCTATAATTCAATAAGCTGAAATGTTTGTATTCGAGTTATTGAACAGAAATAAGTTTTGAAACTTTATTAGAATTTTTTTCAGCGTTGCAAGATTAAAGTTTCAAGTTTAATTGTACGAATCGACATTTTTTTGTTGTTGCAATATTTTTCTTTAAAAATATTAACATTTTATTGTAATTATATATTGTAATATTGAAATTTTTCAGTCATTTAGCAAAAGCCAATACTGCTGTCAATTTTTTCAAATTGATCGGTGCATATTTATAATTTTAATTGAACTTGCAGTCATTTGTAAAGAGAGATTTTCTTGTAAATTAAGAAATCAATAAATGTTTATTTCATTAAACATTGTGCTCCAGTTTATTCTATGAAAAGAAAATGATATGTTTTGTTTATGTTGTTTTTTTTTAGTTTTTGCGCTATTGATATAAAAAGTTTTGGTGAAAATTTCAACTTATATCATTTGTTCTATTAATTTTTGAGAATCGCGCTAACCTTCTAAAAATTGGTCAAAATATTAATAATATTTTTTTTTTATTGCAACAATTTTGTTTATGACGTCATAAATATTTTTCTGCTAATCGTTATTTTCATTAAAAGTTGTTGGGTGTAAAAAGTTCTTAAAATTGGTCGAAAAAAACCTACAAATATTTTTAATTTATTTAATTGTGACATTTCCTTTTTACAATAAGAAATTTTTTTCTGAATATATAGACCAATTTTAAGTGCTTTGCACTTATATACATAGATTTATATATGGGCCATAGTTAATAAAAAAACATGAAAGAAAATGCTGGACGCTTGTAAAAATTATTGTAAGAATAAGAATTCCTATATTCCTGAAATAACTATAACTTTTTAAAGCAAAATTGACTTGCATATATCATGCAAAATTAAAAAAATTGAGCATGCATAAAGCACCGTAGAAAAATAGTCAAAAAAATCTGAAGGATTAGCTTGCGCTGCTTAACTACCTCAATCACAAAAATTTTGGATTCTTATACAAATAATTAAAGAACTGAAATTCAAATCTGGCTTCCCCTCCGCTCCAATATGTTTTGTTTGTGATTAATATAATTTGGCATACCATACATTATTTCGTATAAATAATAAATTATCTTTCCAAAATCACAAATTGTCTCCGATAATTTTTTTATATTCTAAAGTGTAATACAAAGTTATAAATATTTAAAAAAATTTATTGTAAATATGTACGAGTATGTTCATAAATTTGAAAGCTAAAAATCCAGTTCGTGTCTTAAGTCTTTCGTTTTAGCATACACATCAGATTAAGTGTTATGCAATAAAATCAAATAAATGAACGATTACATTGTCAAAGCAAAACATAAAAATAAAAACCACTAAAGCTACAGATGGTGTCCTTCGTGCACGTACAACAGCACTAATTTAAGTCGAAATGTACAGCAAGGAGTACCTTCGAATTACTCACATAAAAAGGAGAAGGTTGTTAAGCAAGATTTTAAAATTAATTAAGTGACAATTTAACCGAACTACATATATTTTCGAAGTAGAAGGTTAGTTATTTTTTAATGCCCTAAAATGCAATAATATCTGTCTGTCAACATGCTTTCTCTCTGTTCGCTTTTAACTTAAAATTCACTTAATAAATTTTTATAGACAAGAAAATTTGGACTATTTGGAAAGAAATGTGAATATATATTATCTCGAAGTGTCTAGAATATAGGTTCAATTTTCGATACTTTCGAATACTGAGAAATTTTTTTTTATCAGCAAATTTTTTTTAATGTGTGATATCTCATTTCAAAGGGTATATTAAAGCATAATTGAGAATAAAACTCGATTTGGGTACTATTTCCAAATTAATAAGACAATTTCCATTTTACTAAGACCTTTTTCACTTAATCTGGTCGCAAAAAAAGGTCTTAATGTCTTGAGGCTTAAAAATATTTATTGTGTATAGTAGATGCAAATCTTTAAATTAAGGTTTGTGGATTTTTTGAAATAAAGTTTTTAAAACGGACTAAAGCCGGATATTTTCCGGAAAAAATATGGCTTTTTCTCAGGACTCCGACCTGAAAGAAAGCTGAAATTTGGACTGCTGTGCTATATATTAAAGCACTTTGACATGACGAACGAAATTGGGTGTTTTTTAAATTTCATACGTTTGTTATACATATCTAATATCATTGACAAACAGTTTATATGGAATTTAAAAAAAAGCTCTAAAGATTTCCTTTGTTTTATCATATATCGACTCTATAATATATATATAATCAATAATAATTATATCATCATATATAATCCCCAATAAAAGATTTTATACTTAGTAACTCTCACTTTTATTAAAAGTTGCTTTAATCACACCGTGACGGGTGTGGCACCGCCTACTCAATTCAAATATCTTTACTTAGAATCCAATCTATCTCCATTCTAAATTTCATCAAAATCGGTACTAAGTGTGGTTTCGCGCCCACTTAAAGAAAACAGAGCATTTGTTGCCCTTCTTCGGAGTTTAATCTAAATCTGTTCAAAATTTCATTGAAATCGGTTGATAAGTTTAGTCGTGAAAACGTATTTTCCTGTTGAAGTCGTGGCACCACTCATTATTGTAAAAAAAATAAATTCCGCACTGCTTCTTCTCACACACTCTCCACCTTTCCTCAGTATTCAATGTATCTTCATACCAAATATCATCAAAATCGGTTCATAAGCTTAGCTGTGAAAACATATTTTTATACTGGAGGCAGGTACCGTTCACTTCAAAACAAATAAATTTTTTCAGGATTCAATCTATTTCTTTACCGAATTTCATCGGCTTACAAGTTAAGCAGTGAAAACGCATTTTGTGATTAGAGGTGTTGCCATGCCCAATTAAATAAATTTGAGTTTTTAGAAATCTTTTTAGGGTTTAAGCTATATACCGACAGAGTTTCATCAAAATCGATCCGTTAGCTTAACAGTATTGACGTATTTTCCTGTAAGAGGTGTGGAACCGCCCATTAAAAAAATTTATTTTTACTAAAGAATTAGTCTAGCAGCTAAGCCGAGACAGCGTTTTTTCACATTCAAAGCGGTGCCGCGCCCCCTTAAACAAATCAAACTTTTCTTAGGGATCAGTCTATTTCCAAACCAAATTTTAGTAAAATCTGTCTAATATTTTAGTCTACTAAGGGCGTGGCTCCTCCCTTTCTCTTTACAACCTATTCAAAAAAAAAAAAATAAAGTGTTGTGTTAAGGCTGAGAAATAGCATTGTAAATGTTTATGATGATAATAACTATATTTAACTGAAACAACGCTCTCGGTATATTTTGCTTGAAAAATTACCTTCGTTCAAACTGATTGGTAAAAGTTTAAATTTATATTTATAAGAAGCATATCGTTATCTATTTCTAATGATTTATTTCATCATGTCTCTATTTTAGAATGCAACCTGTTGCTACTAACATTTTGCCGAATGATTATTGCGTCTATAAAGCGCACTAAAAACTACTAATTGCATGTTATTTTAATATGATACAAATCAAAATCATGTGCATAATTTTTATTTAATTGACCTTATACTGGTTTGCATAAATTCATCCAAACTTATACATTTTTTTTTGTTTCGCAAAGCAGCAAAAATTATTTTGAATTGAAATGTTAAATTACACGAGTTTACATACATACATTAGTACATACATTGTAGCTCATTTTAAGTGCATGCACATAAATTGTTGTATTTATGATGGACAACATACATTTATGTGAGACGTTTTAATTTGACAAATAATTAAATTACAGCAATAATCCTTCAAAAAATAAATGTTAACTTGTTGCAACAAAGTTGACAGTTAAATTGCACACACTGAACAACGCTCATAAAGGTCAATTAAATCAAAGAAGCAAAGATTTATAAAATATATAAATATTCTTACCACACACATGCATATAGCAGCAAAAATTTGGGGACAAAAAATGAAAGGGTTGTTCCATGAAAAATATATTTTTGAATCTATCTTCAAACATTATATAAGCGATAGATCTCTATGCTGAGCAAAGAAAAAAATTAAAGATGTAATCAAAATAGAATCGTGCAGAGCAAATTTGGGTCGAAATTCAGCAGCAAATGAATAGCATACGGTTGATAACTAATGAATAGGTACGGCTAGGAAAGAAGTTTTGCGATTGTAGCCAAAAAAATTTAATAAGTGTAAGCACTTGTTAATTAGAAATCTCTAAGAATCAAAATTATTTGTAAATAACTTCATTGTATTTAAAAGAAAGTATAATTAATATTTATATATATATTTATATCAATAGATCTAGAAAAAGCTAAAACAATGTTGTTTTCTTTTTGTTGTTTGTATGTATATAATATACTTTCTTCAAAGTTGGAGATGTTTTATTCCTTTCCTTTTTAGTATTTTCTTTATTTTATGCTTTTTTAATTAGTTCTTGGTTTCCTTTATTAAATTAAATATTTGTTGTTGCAGTAGTTTGTTGCTGTTTCTTTAAATTGTTTTTATTGTTGTTCTATATTTAAATTAAATCTGCAATGTTTGCTGGCATTTCCTCAATTGTTGTATGATAGAATTGTTCAATATCCTTAAGGATTCGTCGATCTCCCTCTGTAATAAAATTAATAGCAACACCTTTACGGCCAAAACGACCACCTCGACCGATTCTATGAATGTAATTTTCCCTGTTTGATGGCAAGTCATAGTTGATGACTAGGGACACTTGTTGGACATCGATACCACGAGCCAACAAATCGGTTGTGGTCAAAACACGAGATGAACCCGAACGGAATTGCTTCATGATCACTTCGCGATCGCGTTGTTCCATGTCACCTGCATTGCAGAAACAGTGAAGTTATGGTTTGTCATCTCCTGGGTAAGTTGGTCGACCTTGCGTCTAGTATTGCAGAAGATAACCGATTGAGTAATGGAAAGTGTATCATATAAATCACACAATGTACCCAACTTCCAGTTTTCCTGTTTAACATTTACATAGAATTGCTTGATACCTTCTAGTGTCAGCTCCTCCTTTTTAACTAAAATGCTGACTGGATCACGCATGAAGCAGCGGCTCACTTCCAACACATCTGGTGGCATAGTGGCAGACAACAGAATAACTTGCACATCAGTAGGAAGCATCTTAAGCACATCCTCGAGAGACTAATTCTTGTTTTTGTTTTTTTTTTATGTGTCAGATTGGCCGAGTTGTAAGCACTTGTTAATTAGAAATCTCTAAGAATCAAAATTATTTGTAAATAACTTCATTGTATTTAAAAGAAAGTATAATTAATTGAATATAGATACTCAAGCTTATATAAGTTTATGATTTATTTTAATTTTTTGTTCCAATAATAAAACGCAACCACTCGAAAATATAATCATAAGCTCTGAAAATAGTTCCGAGCACATGAAATAATAAAATTATATCAATGCAATTTTGAAATAAGTACTTAATTTAGAAATTAATCTATCGTAGTTCAAGTTGATACCCAATATCGAGTGTCAGACCCGAATCGAGTCATCTTTTGAATTTTTCTGTTGAACATTTTTTGGCAGTTTTCGAATTCAAGTTTCGAAAACAATACAAACGGTGTCGCATAATATCGAAAATATTCAGATGGTCGAAAAGTATAATCAAAAATCGAAGCAAAAAAAAGCATCAAAAAAATCGGATTATAACGAATAGTATAGAATAATATCGAAAATGGATAAGCACAAACCAAATTTCATTAGAATACAATAGTTATGTTCAGAGATATTAACAGAAATATAATTCTTAGTGGCCCTATGCACATATCCTTAAAACCTGAATATCTCAAAAATAATCTTCTTAAAAATAAAAAAAAAGAATAAAGAATCACTTGTAAAAATCGGTTCAGTTGCAGTATGATGGCATATTCGGCAAATTTGTACTTCTTCAAAACATTTGCGTTGTGGAAAATATGCGCCAGTTCGACAAATTTTTAGTACATTCGGTACAATAGACGAAGTTTCAGCACACTTTGCGTATTCTCGGTAATTTTTTTTATTAATTTTATTTTTAGTAAAGTTGCTTTAAATATACGGACAAAAATCCGAGTGACTTATTTTGTTTTAAGAAAATTTTGGTGTCGATGACAAAAAAGTACATTCTCCTTCTAAAAAGTACATTCAAAGTCGTGATTCAGTACATTTTCACAAAACTCAAATGTTCAGTTCGTTAGAGTTATAAGTTTCTTTTTTTTCATGTGCTATGTTACATTAGGGCGATTGAAATTTTTTTTCTTTATAAATTTTTTTGTTTCAAACAGGTTTAATATTTATTTTCAGGTATATCAGAGAAAAATTCTGGTGCAAGAAGAGCTCTTAACATTAATGATGATAATAATGATGGTTCATCGAGCTTTTTAGTTTTCCATGCGATTTTTATGAGAATTTCTATGAATGCTTCATTAGACAGTTTTATCTTAATCTCGTGAAAGAAAAATGTTATCCAAATGAGACCAAGCCTATTGAGAAGAACATAAAATTTTCCATTACAAAGTATTTGACAATTTTTTTCGTGAATATTATATTTCATAAGTTTATTAGCTTTCAGAGTATAGGGATATTTCGATTTCGAAGATTTACGCTTCAATAAAGTAATTCAATAATAAAAAAATTTAGTAAAAATAAAAAAAAGGTCAAGCTGTTGTCATAGGCTCCAGAGTGCAAGTATTAGAAATCTACTGAAAGGCTTAAAAAATGGCATTTATAATACCGAAAATTGGCAGGCTGGAGATAATGCAAAATTTTGTAATGAAATAGGTCGTAGTCTTTACAATCTCTATACATTCACAGACATTGCCATAAACTTGAAGAGTCTGTTTAGATTTCGTTCCTAAAATATCCTGTGCTGTTCTCCAAGCTGCTTGTTCATTTTCCAATAATAAGTTATTCAGGTTTACAAATGTTGATTTTTGGTTATTAATTTCAAATATAAAGTCAAATTTTATTTGTCACTGTAGGATTTTGTTTCTAAGTCTGGAAACTTTGTAATAAATGCCAAATTAGTTTAAGCAGATCTCTAATTTATGTAAATAAGCCAATTTATTTATTTAACTGAAAGAATTAAAAGCAGTGGCCTAAGGCAGTTTCCGGATTTTATGACTTCATTTGAGAAAAGAAACCCTTTTTTCAAAGTCAAAAAGCTAATTATAATTTCAAGTGAAGTTAAAAATCAGTTCCATAGTTTACGAGATATGAAAAGTTTTCTTTCATTTTTACCAGTTTTTCTTTGGACGAAACTTTTTCTGATAAATTTATGACTAATTTTCACCAAAAATAAATAAAACAATGGTCAAAATTTCAAAAAAATTTGAAAACTCAAAGTAATCAGAATTAAAAATAGTTCATGTTCCCATTTGAATCAAAATTATCATTTATATGCCTTGGAGCAAACATTTCTTTTCCAGTTATGCACTAAGAAATTCAATTGTAGAGTAACGCACACATGGACACACTCCAATGCACTTTGCAAAAAACAATAAAACATTACAAAAAGCTAAATTCTCTTTTACAAAATTATGCATTTGGCTCAGATTTGATTTTATTACACAGCTTTCTGTAGGCATAAAGTTGAGTAAACTTTCCGAGTGAAAATCATAAGCGCATGCGCAACCGAGCAACAATGCTCTTATGCGCTCTTGAGCTATTCACGCAGATGCGCAGCTCATGTGCCAACCACTAAATGACCTTCTTCTTCATGAGCGTAAGCTTTTGCCACTACACATGATGGTGGCTTACTTGCTACGCTTTAAATTTGCCATGGTATGAGCACAAGCAACAACAACTTGTGAGTACTATCGTTAACACCGATTGTATCGATTGTTTTACACAATTTTAGTGTTGGACGTTTATAACTTGTTGCTGTTGTTGTTGTTCCTTATAAATGTATTGCACATATTGCTGTTGCTGCTGCTGCGACTGACTGCTACTGACTGCTGCTGCTGTTTACGTTAAGAGAGTGTAAATTTGAGAATTTTGGCCAATTTTTATATTGCGCTCTTTTGCAAAGCGTGCGCAGACAACTAACTTTTGGTTAAAATATAAATATTTTTAAGTTTTTTTATTTTTGGCTTTTGTATCTCCTCAATTGAATCTCCTTTAGCTGTGGGTTGCTGTAACCAACTAACTAACCAGCCAACTTGTCCGCTAAATCAGTGAAAAAACTTTCGTCTACAGTCATTTGCTTAAAGTTTGTGAACGGGCGAATATCGTGTGTCCCTGTGTTGCTGGTCCGGTGTTCCTGTAGAGTTTCCAAAGCGCCCACATAGTGTCGTGTTTTATTTAGTGGTAATTTTTTTTTATTTTTCAATTAATTTTTTTTTTTGTAACTTACAGATATTATTGTATTTGAAAAGTTTATAAAAAAAAATTTATAAAAAAAAGTTTTGAGGAAAGAAAAAACAAATTTTATTATATTTTATTTTGCTAATCAAAAAGCTTCGCTCTTGTAATCGAATTATTTTAGTCAACGTTGTGTGCAAAGTAACCGCAATATTTTGTACCAGGCCTGGCCTGTTACTTACGCCACTTATTTTTTTTACCTTACGTACAAGGAAATGCTTTCATTGTGTTGTATTGCTAAGTGTGTGTGTGTTTTTGAAGTGGAAAATCCGCTTGAAGTTTTGACATTCACAAATGCTTTGGCAGATTTTTGTGGAAAATTTTTGCATTTTCACTGATGTTTTTAATTTTGCACAAAATGTTTTGTTATTTGTTGGAAAGTGTAGTAATTAGATTTGCAAAAATTAGTGGGTAAAATACGATTTCCGTTGTTACAGGTGTTCAAATTATGGGGCACAATTTTGATTACCGATTTTTAGAGATCGTACATTTTTTATTTCAGTTTGCAAATTTAATAAAATATTGTAATACGTAGAGTAAATGTTTGTAATAGCGCATTGATTGTTCACCAGCTTTTGACATGGGGATTGTGGTTTAAATTATTCAGCGTACTTATATAATTTGATAGCTAAAACTCTCATAATTTTTTAAAGGTATTAAGCGTTATTGCTACTGTATAGTAGTCTACTCAGCTGAAACAGTCTCGAAACTTTAGCAAAACTTTGTGTTTTAGTGTAATGACTCCTTTAAGTGACTAAAATTCAAAAAGTTTTAGAATATTGACTCTTCAAAATTGTCAATACGCTTGAATTCAAATGCTTTCGGCGTATCAATAGCTTTTAGTATGCTCGATATGTTCGTTTGTTGCATTGACAATCCAATCAGAAAGTGATACGAAGCCAAGTTATAAGCTTTAAGCATTTTCTAGCGTGTAGAGTTGAATCCCTGAAAAATTTCACATTTTAAGTATAAACCCTTTGCACCAAACTAATGTGCTCTGAGTAGTACATTACATTTTCATCGGAGTAGTATTCAATAGACTATAAATTTTCAAAATAAAAGATCTCTACACATGGCAAGTATTCGAGCTGGTAATGTTGACATTAATAAATTTTTTCAACTTCTATACCACCAAAATCAATGTCATTAATATCAAATTTGCTTCTTTTAATTCAATGTAACTTGTCTAACTTAGTAACAAGCTCACAAAAAGCTGAAAATATAACAAAAATTAATGAATTCTTTCATATCTAATAAATTCTGATTTTGCTTACTTTACAAATGAATATTAACATAAATTAAACTGAATTTTATCTCTCTTCTTTACAGTTTTGATTTTTTGGATATTTCATAAATATCGCTTTGACATCTCTAAGAACAATTACCTACAACATTTAAAAAATAATATCTTAATAAACCGACAAAAAATGCAGCTACTCAAGTGCAGTTTAGCGGTAACGTTGCTTTTGGCCCTCTGTCATTTGTGCCTGGCCATGCCAGGGGTGCGTGTGAAGAGACAAGATGATTTATTAAATTTGGAAGATGACAAGGATAATGACTTAAGTCCAATTAACGCAGAGGTAAATAGTATTTTTATATTAAGAAATAACAACCACAATCAATTTAAATGAAATAATGTTAAATAGTCAGTTGCTAAAAACAATTTTTTAACAAAAACAATCATCAACTGTAAGAGTTGACTTGTTATTATGATAAATTTCAACAGGGTTCGACCTTTGGCGACTATATACAATATCTGCACAGCAACAATTTTTCACTATTTATATAAAAGTTTTTTTAAATATTTACATTAGAGTATTTGTTATTGAAATTTTTTTTCTTCTCAAATTCAAATTTAACAAAAAAAGTCCACTTCCAAAAAAATCTTCGCATACGAATGATAGGAGTTCGGTAAAGGTGAATGAAGGTTTTGTTTTTCTAAAACATATGTGCGTTCACAATTTTCAGATAAAATGAAGTATTTAGCGTCAATTTTCATTTCCATTTTGTACAATTTGAAATAACAATTTTAAATAAAATTCTATTTCGAAAAAGGCTGCGCAAAGTCATATTATTTGTAATATGTTGTGTCAAAGAAAGATGTGGACTTAAGTTCGGAGATTCTAAATCTGATAGGATAACAGTCCGCAATTTTCGAACGAAAGACTTTTAACATTTTATTTTTTTTAAACATTCAAAATGGTAACAGTGAATTTAATTGAAATCAGTTTCTCATACGTTTCACCTGATTTGACTGAAGGTATGTTGAGTTTCCAGATCTTTTAACGTTCTTGCTTTGTTATCCTCATGAGAAAAAAAATTAATTCAATTAGAAAGTTTTCCCTTTGTGTATTATTAGATCTTTCAAAAGGGTATATTAAGAAATATGAACAAATAGATTGTAAAAAAACTAAACCCATTTGATTTTTCGATTCTCATTCAATTAAAGAGATGTAGTCCCGAATTAAAGTCAAAACTAATAGCAACGTAATGAATGCATGAATATGTAATTCATTTCTTCATATATCCTTCATTTACATTTACAAGACATACTCACTAGAAAGACTTGTTCATGGGCTACTTATTATGCTTGCAATAATGGGATGCTTAAAATGCTGGAAGTTACATACTATACCCGTAGGCATTTGTAGGCAATATGATAGTATTTATTCTGGTGTTAATATTATACAAAAAACGGAAACCAAATTCCACCCAGCGCGCAGTGTGACATTTTTGGTAACACGAAGCGCATTAACATTCACGAATATCGGCCGACATTGACTACCTCACTAGCTTTAAAGAAGAATGGCTCAATGGTAGTTTTGGAGAAAATAGTCACTTTCTCATCGTGCAATGATGTTTTGTAAATTATGTGGAGACTAGCGGTGCCTCCAAAAGCAACAATTTTAGCTGTGACAGCATCAAAGAGTGTGAAATGAGCTTTGTTGGTCATCATTGTTGGTCCGCCTCAGCTCAACCATTCGAATAACGATATTTGCATAAGCCAAGCGAGGCAGTTTGAATGTTTCCAACCATCTATGAGTCAACTGTATGGGAACAAGTAAGGATCTTGCCTCAATATGTTGAACCTATTCCGTAACATTAAAAAATACTCCTTAACTCCATTTGCCTTATGTCAACTTAAGCTGTTATTCGTTATTACCATATGAATGAATTGGCATATACACAAAGTGGTATCCAAGTTACGAGAACTCTCGACTGTTTTTCATATTATGTGACTATCCGTCCTGATTAAGTTATCACTCTTGAAGATGAATATTGTAGGTCACATGTTGAACAGATATCAATTGCTCACAAATAGCCACTTTTCAAACGCGGAGAGTTTTTGTATTGCCGCCAGACAAATAAAGATGCATAGCTACTAAGTTACTGAACCAATTTTGACAGTTAAAATGTCATTCTTCATTCATATTGCTAAAAAGATCAATACAGCGATGTCTTTCCTTTATGAGCATTATGACTTCGTCCATAGTTTTGTATACCATTAAATATTTTTTTACTTATTTATTTTGCATTATTTCTTAGACACTTTTAAATTTGTTCGACATTTTTCGAACATATTCTATATGCTCAAAATATTACCAAAACATCGGTAACATCGGTGTTTTTCGGTAGTATTGGAACATATGGTACTTATATCAAATATATGGCTCACTTTTTCGATGTTATTCAATACGTTCAGCGATGGATAAATAGGTTTTTAGTTTATCAGAGTAAATTTTCTGACTGCTTTCCACCTGAGACCTGAGGATTGTCAGAGCGATTTCTGAGCCAACCGTTAGCAACTTGACACATTTCTAGAATCTTTCGATGTTGTAACTTAACTTAACTTAACTTAACTTAACTTAACTTAATCGATTAAACTCTCAAATTCTCGACAACTTTTTCAACGTTTTTTAATAGCATTCTATACTTTTAAATTAAGTCGACTCATATACTGATTTGTTTTTATTTATAATCTTATTGAAATTTTTTAACTCTTAAAAACCAAATGCGCCAAAAACAAACAAAAACTTTGTACAATATTCGACATATATTGGCTTGTGGGGCCTCATATATGCAAAATATATATGAAATTATAATATTATATATATATAAAAAGTTTCGTGCTAAATTACTTCTCTGGTTAAAATATTGGTATGTAGAATTTCTGTTTAACTTTTTTTTCAAGGAATTCAGTTCTTGTCATAATTTTGTTTTTGTAATTAATATATATAGTTTGTTATAACTAATTACAGAGATTTCCGAAATTGATTAAAAATAACAACTCAAACCATTTATTTCAATTGACAATATATTTAAATTCAGGAACTAAAATCAAAAAGCTGCAGTTTTTCCCTCTCAAGTAAATAAACGAAAATCACGGCCTAATTAAATCAACAAAACGACCTTGGCAAACGCCCTTATAAAATTTATTTCCATTTCAAATTCAGTGTTTTTTTTTTTTCTGAAACAAGTCAACAATCTCTTCATGAAGCCATTGTATTTTTTTTTTCCTTTATCGACGACGAAAACGACCTACCATAACAAATTTTTCGCTTTTTTTTTTTCTTCTTTAACTTGACGATATCAGCATGCACGCTATTTCGACAAGCAAAAAAAGAAGAAACTGATAAAGCTGCAGAAGTGCGGAATGAGCGATGATCGCGCGATAAACATACATTATTATGTAATCAAGTGTGCGCGCACATTAACAAGCCAGTTTCAATAGTGGTTGGTAGGTTGTGCTTAACAATTGGTCAATGAAAAAAAGCCCCAGTTAAGCTTTTTCCCACTTAGTACTTGCCAAAAGACAAGTGAGCAATTATTTTTGTTGTTGTTAACAAGTGTTAAATTTCTCATTGTTGGTAACAAAAACATTTTTAATAAAAAAAAAATATTTATATTTTGGCCACAATGTTTATTGATTTTGTGTTATTGTTGTTGTTTGTTGCTGACAGCTTTGGCTTTATTCGCCGTTTATATGCAAAGCGCATGCGTGAAGTGCCAGCCACACTAAGGCTACGAATAGCAATTTTAATGACACAAAAATTAATGACTCTTGGTAACAAAATGAAATGGTCAGCTGGAAAATTATGAAAAAAAGCTGTCAACATCAGTATCGGTGAGAGCATAGAAGGGAGTTTTGCCGTACCCTTAATTAATTATGTAAAATATTACCAACATGTTGACTGGATATTTTTTAGTTGTTGCTGTCGCTGCTAACTTTAAGTTTAAAGGTCATTTTATGGTCTACTTTTTAATGGTAATTATTGCGTTATTTTTTTTTTGTTAATTTTTCAACGCAGCGGCTCGTTAATATTAATTGACATGACGCACATGCCAAATTGTCGATTGTTGTGTACCTATTGCATTTTTTTTGTTTTCGTTTCTTGTACCTTATTAATATTGGCAACTAATTGTCTCTAGGTCAAATTTTTCTCATTGGCTTGTATGCATTAAACATTTTATTGTCATTCATATAAAAGCAAAGTTTATGTTTAATTCTCATTTGTGCCATAAAAATAATATGAATCATCAACTCGATGGTGCCACAGTAGTGGCAACATAATTATTAAAACATGCATTTTGTTTGAACAGTGCAGTTTTCTTCAAAATGAATTTTCAAAATATCAATTTTCATACGAATAATTTTCTGTACATCAAGTATATGATGAAATAGTTCTTCAGCGGTTTTGGGCAGTCTTTCCTTCCAAAACCTTTTTTATATCAGCCAAAAAGGTTTCAAAAGGATTATGTCTCGAGCTTTGGGCAGCTGAAGCAACCCTTTTACCGAATCGGTAACCAATTTGCGACAAAATCCTTTTAACTCAAACGGAAATATCTTGGACATGTGCTGTGAAAATTCCCAACTTAAAAGCTGCCGGCAAATATTGGATTCCAAGCCTCAGACTAGGAGGTGAAGCAATTATTCTAACCCATCGTGGGAATGATTGCAAAAATTATAAATAATTGAAATATTGAAGAAAATTCAAACCATTCGCTAATGGCGATAAACAATGAAAACCTATGGTACTGTTTCGTAGAGAGTGGCAAGGGCAGCGTCATAGCATCAACCCCACAAAAAGTTCCTTCCACCAAAAAATTAAGTTGTACTAAAAATTAATTTTTATATCATAAAAACGCTAACAAAATGAAATTATTTTTCTATTGAAAACAAGTTTGGCGCCTCTTATCAGCAATATCAATAAATTTACAAGAAAACTAAATAACGAAAGTCAAACAAAATCAATAACTTGGGAAGTTATTTTTGTCGCCGCTCTTCGCCTCCTCTACAACGCCACTGGTTATGGAGTTCCCGTGAGGACTATACAAATAGTCAAAAAGTCTTATTTTTAGCCCAGTTTAAGAAAGTCAATGCTCATGGGTTTTTTAAGGATATTTTACGTACACTGAGAAAATGATTTGATTTGATTGTGTATTATATATTTATTTGAGCCAAATATATTTTATATAGAACAAATGGTGACAAATCTTGAATGAACTATCTATATCTATGTTCGACTTTGTAACAAATAATTTGTTATATTTAAACGAATCGTTTCTGAGTGGTATTGGTGTTATTTTCTTTAATTTTTATGAGTATTTTTAACGATAATTAACAAGAAATTATTTACGCACGAAAACAGTAGTTTTAATATAATTTCAAACCGCTGCCGCATGCAAAACTTAAAAAAAGCTCCGAAGCATTCGATTCTGCTTTCAAATGCAGTTAATGCTGGATCGGCCATTCAAGGAAGCTAAGTTATTAGTCGAGATAGTGATCCTACTGATTAAAAATTGTAAGCGTTGAGCATGTCAAGCTCAATCAAAAACAAACCATTTCATTGCGCTAGCTCTGCTACTTCAAAAAGTATGAGATAATCCTTGTTTGTAAATACTACTCTAAAGGAACTTTGTTGCACACCCTGTTACTCATGGCGTCTTTAAAAAAGTCATTTTTATCCATAAATTTATTTACTCTTAATGTACCACAAATCGAATCCTAGAGTATGGCAGCTCAAAACTGGACAACCCTGTATGGAAGCATGATAACGACAAAAGCCACGCATGATAATATCTTTTAAAAATGGCTAAAAAATGTTTTAATGTGATTGTAATCAAATATGACATAAGCCATCAACAATTTTTTTTTAGAGCAAATTTAAAACTTTATTCTTTGAAAATATAAGTTCAAATCTTTCGGAGATTATTTGAAAAAAATGTCTTATGACTCTTCTATTAAAGGTACAAAAAAGACAAATCAAAAAATATCTTAAGGTTAAAAATCGAAAAGAAAAGTTCTAATTTTTATTCAAAAAAGTCCGTAATAAAAGTTTTTTTAAAATATTTTTTTTTAGAAGTTGAATAAGAAAATTTAATCCGAAATAATATACAAAGATTAATGTGACAGTTATGTGAAAAATGCGTCGAAAGCTTTGTACAAATGGCAAACTACTGACGCCATCTGTTGTAAAATGGGTATACTGAATCCAAATCATTGAAAGAAAGCTTGCAAAGAAGCGCCTGCAAGAAAAATGAGATAACAAATTAGATATAAAAGCAAAGACACACTGCAAAATGAAATGAAAAATGAGAAGGAAACATATCGAGCTTAAAAATTTTTACTTATCAGGTTAAAAGTCACTGATGATTCCGCTTAGCAAGGGATGAAACTAGTATGACGAGCCTTAGCCGTTTTTTGCATTGCTTTGTTTTTTGTTTCACGTAATTTTTTGATGTTATTGCACGAAGTACTTGAGAGTAATCGTAGTAACATAATTACAAATTATTTTCTATTCCAATTTACCACAAAATTAATTTCTTCCATAAAAATGTTGAAAATCGTGCTTCGTTCTATCAAATCGACTATATTTCAAATAATTTTTATCTAAAATTATTATATTATATGGAAATGATGCAGGCACAAACTTAAATATATTCACTTGAATTCTATTGATTTAAATTCAAAAATATCGAAAAATGCCGTCTCGAGCACAGTGTGATTTATTAATTTTTCAGGATACTTTTCGGCATTTTCATAAAGTTCAGTTTTCAGCAAACTTATTTTTGGCATAAATGTAGGCATTGAGGCTCTCAATTATGTTTTCGAACTCCTCAACGCAACGACCACAGCTAGCAAATAGCATTTTTTTGGTATTTTAAAATGTTGTGAAATTTTAGTTTTATTCTAAAGCACGCACTTTGAGGCTATTAATGTTGCACAATATTTGCCAAATGTCAATCTCGGCTCTGCATACTGACGATATGATTCTCTATATGAAATTTTTATCACGTTTTCATTATTTCAAAAAAATGGCTTTATTAAATATTTTTCTGCTGACGTGTTTTCGATTTCTTAACAAACAAAATGCATAATTGTTTGAAAACCTTGAAAGGCCTTTGATCTTTTCATTGCTAACTGCTTTAATTTGTTAAACTTAGTTCTCGTTACTGATAACAATCTTATGATAAAATATTTTTGTAGAATATCATTAATAATTACACAATATCAAGTTCACCTCGAAAATCGCAAATTTTTGATGTTAAAAAAAATGTAATTTTTTTTTTCAAAAGACATCTGATTTATGTTCCGCAATGAAGGATTGAGAATGTTTAATAATTTCTACGCCTCTGTTTGTAGAAAAGTGTAACACTTTACATATTATTATTTAGACTGTTTGCATTATAAGGCTATCTAGATTTTGCGTTTTTAATTAAGTTTTTTTTAGTGCCGTCACATAGTCGCGGAAAAAACTGACTTTAAAATAAAGTTCTATTAGTGATTGCTTAGTACTCCAAACTGAGCGCTTTAGTTCTACAGAAGTATTGCATGATTTGCACTTACCAATTTTTAATGCAGACACAATTAAAAACACGTTTTAAATCAATTGAAAACTAGTTGTACCACAAAATAGTGGCATAAATTAAACAACTTTCGGTTTCTTTAAGTCTTTTTTTTAAATAAAAAACGAAATATCAAATGTATTTCAAAGAAGGTCAATGAATTCTGTTAATAAAACCAGACCGTTAAAAAAAAGATTTTGCTAAATTAATTTTGTTATTTTTTTTTTAAAGTTTCAAAAGTGATTTACACAACAAAAAAAAAAGTTTAAAACAAAAATGATAATTTAATAAAAAACTATACAATTCTAGGATGTGTCACAAGATGACTTAGAACGTAACAAAAGAAAACTGCCTGATGCCACATTTGAGGCCAAAAATGCATTGCTCGGATTTTTCTTTGGTGTAAGTAGATGCAACTTATTTTTATTTATCTTCTTTGTTAATGCTACTCAAAACTGACTACTCTCTAACCTTTTGATTTCTTCAACATTTAGAAAATCGATAATTTCCTTGATACGAAAACACGCGTTATCGAGCAATTAGATCGCGCCAATATTGAAAAGAACAAACAATGGAACATTCCTAAGCCAGTGCCTATTAATGATTTCCAGACATTGGTCACTGCTGTGGTATCACCCAAAATACGTTCGCTAGGCAATATTGCGAATGATTTGACAACCGGTGTGCTCACAACAATCACTGCCTTCAGCGGCTCTTCAGCTGGCAATGGCAATGCTAATGCTGGCCTTGGCAATGTCGTCTCGAAATTCTTGAGCTTCTCTGGTCCCATTTTGCAGGGTTCATCTGGTGCTGCAGGCAGTTCGACACCAGCACCGGACACTGATGAAGCTGGTTATTAAAGAGGCCGTCTAACATAATAAGCAATCATTTTTTATAAGGTTTCCCAAATTCTATTACTTAGGTACTCAATTACTTTTTTTGTATATGATTTTTTCATTGTTTCTTATATCTTTTTGTCTTTAGTTTTATCACTGTATAAGGTATTTAAATTGAAATATCAAGTTTTTTTTATGTTTTTACTTTTAGTTTTTAAGTTAGAATTATGCTTCGATCATTCATGAATAATTTGCCTCGAAATATTTTCATATAGCAGCTGAAAAAGAAAATTACATAATCGTATGTTAGACGAAAAAAAAACAACATTTATTTTTATTAGCTAAAAATTTGACAAACATATCACTATTGTAAATATTTACATTTAAAAATTACACTGAAAATAAAATTAAAATTTAAGACCAATTAACGAAAAGCACTATTTTTATTAAAAGACATTTCAGTATGTTTTACTTGTGATGTAAGCCAGGTCGCTCAAAGAACTTTATAAAATATCATAAATAACAAGACAAAGTGAAATTAATGGATGCAGCAAATTACAGCACAAAGATTAGAGTACATCCAAGATTTGATCAGAACAACACTATATTTTCACTATATCCATTTCGGTTTCAAGGTTTTTGTGAGCGTGATAAGCTGTCACATGGTATCACCACCATGACGATATCATGACTTCACCAAACAGTGTTTTAGCTAAAGTTACATTTTGCGCCAGCGAAATTCGTTTTCTGAAGTTATATAAAATGCAAACTGAAAATCCCAAAAAAATCAAAGACTATAGAGAAACCAAATTAAAATAAAAAGCAAAAAATCTATTCACCAATCATAATAAAAAAACAAATCCTTATCAATGTCATTAAATTGTGACGTATCTTTCATTTGAAATGAGACCTAAATATACAAGTATATGTAAATCGACCTGCACAAAGGAATCTTATCTCGCAGGAGCCAAATTTTCAGAAAAGCGAATATCATCATCCAGTGTCAGAATTGGGCATTTTGAGACTTGCTAATTTACGACACTGAATGTGGAAGTGCCAATTTGAAGTAACAAAACTCCATTTTCTCAATATTGAGTTGAATTTCCGATAAGTTAAAGTTTCAATTCGATTTGGCTGAACATTTGCTTATTTTATTGATAGGGTACTTTTTTGCAGATTTTCATTGAAACTTTTTGGAATGCTCGAATACATATAGTGGAGCTTGTCAAAAAAGCTTCTTGTACGTCAGCCTTGAGTCAGTAACCCGAACTGCATATGAAAAATTTAATGTTTTTTGTGTATCCTTTATCTACTCACGGAGCATGGGGCCTCAACAAAACTCAAAACTCATTCTGCGAGCACGATCCTTAGCGTGTGTTCTCAATTCTCATTCACATTTTCCTGTTTCTTCTTTTAGTGATCATTATATCGATGAAATAAAACAACCGCGCGCCTTCTTCCCTGAAGCTGCGCGTGAAGTCTACTTCCTTGTCAGCAGACTTCAGACTATGTCAGCTGGTTGCTTGCGTAACGCGTTTATAATTAATTTCCAATTTCTTCATTTGATTTCGATAGAAAAATAATGTTGTTGATATTTGATGAGCAATTTGACATTGCAGATATTTCTGCGTCATCAAATTTTCAGAAATCGGCGAAGCTAATTGTTGGTGAATGCTCGCAAATTTCGTGGCAGAGCTCAGCCGAGTTTCACAGCCGAACAGAAGTGCTGATTTTAAATACGAAACACAAACATTGGGCTCCGTTGCCGCTACCAGAAATTACTAGGCTGTGGGCACATGCCTTTTACTTTGTTGATCCTAGCATGAATGTTTTAATTGGTTTCGCAAACAGGTGCTCTAACGCTGCTCAAATAAGTAAGGCTATGCTATAACTTTTAAATGCTGGCACTGGTTGGGCGGATGAACATGTTTTTTGTTTTTTTAGGGTTGATTGTCATGATAGATACTTCTTCTAAAATAGATGTGACGTTGGAGAGTTTTGCCCGCATGTCGAACTGATCAGTCATAAAGAAGTATGCTATCTGCATAAGCGAAGTCCTTCACTGAGAGTTCATTTAATGCCATGATTAGTCAATCTTTCAACTTTGCTGGTATATCGTCCAGTACTTTCAAAAATAAGTTTGGCAATAGCAGACAAATTGACATTGGACTGAGTTTCTTAAAAAAATCTTGTGATCCTAACTTGTTTCGATAGGTTTTTGTGAAATAAACCAAGTAGAAGAAATCTTACATCAATATCTTTCAATCCACGTTCGTTTTGAGCGCTCAAAGCTTATCAGATTTCATAGGGAGAGATTATATTATTTTTTTTTGTTCAGTTCCTTCAATATTATTATCCGCTTAGTATTTGCTAAAAATTTCCATCCACTTTCATAAATTAGCTCTGAATTTCGTATCTCATATATATAATTTTTCTTAACTTTTAGCATTCAAAAGTAACAACTATTCGCTTAGTACGTGCCACCGCAAACAAAGATTATGGCGACGATGTATCGATATTTGATCGCAAAAATGTTGAAATTGATTTTCCTCCAGATCTACTTGCGAAAACTACAACATCAGTTATAGATATTTCAAAAGTGTTTTCAGGTTTAATAACGGTAAGTTGCTGCAAATTAATATTTATTTCATTGATATTTACATTGGCATAATACCAAAAGCTTTTATTTTAACACACAAGTAACTAATGTAATATAACATACGGTGTACATATTAAATCTTTAATTAACAGCCAATTTTAATGCATTAACATAAGAGCAAGCTTTAAGTTTAAGAGCTTTAGCAGGGCAATAGCGGGTTTTAACATAACATTGTTGCTGTAGCTTACAAAATGCTTTTGTTGTTTTTAAGATTTTCCCAACTTAACAGTTTTTAAGTTAACATTAAACTGTTAAGAGCTTTTAAAATTACATGTTGGTTATGTTGTCTTTAGCAATTTTGTTCCCTGATATTTTTCTTTGCTTCGCTAAAAACTACTTTCAACTTCAGTGTCAGCTTTAATGTTCTTTCCCGCCTGCATTCTTCTTGTTATCGTCACATCATCAAATTTCGTTTGGACATAAGATCGTAGTTTACCCCCACAGTACATTAATGCTGTTGATAACATATCATTTTTCAAAAATCTTATAACTTTTCATATGATGATTTCTTTCTGAACAGAATTCTGCGCGTCGTTATTCTCGTTTTGCGCTTCTGTTAAGGCCTGTATTTGGTAATTCCTTGACTGTAAAAGGAAATGAAGCTCCAACAACAACAACAACAACTACTACAACAACAACTACTACAACAACAACATCAACACAGAGTCCAACCATGAATGAAATTAAATAAAATTAATTCCTTTTTTTTAAATTTACTATTACATACTTAAGTTACTTAATTCGGGTGTTTTATTTGTAAGACTCCTTTTCTGGAATTTAATATGATAATTTATATATAGGTAAATTACCATATTGCAATTATTAAGAAAGTTATAGGCTGCATATATGTATATATATGATATCGGCCAAGCTAGTTTTTGGGAAAGAGTAGTTTTTTCCAGGCCAAACTAGTTCATCCTAAACGTCTTTGGATGTACCAGTTTAACCTTAGATAAACTTAGGTTATTATTTACTATAATGACCTCGCTGCAGATTTTCTTGAAATTTTAGTATATTAAGATAAGTAGGCCGTCGGCCGCGACTGAGGGCTTATATCTTCAAATGCGTCCAATGTTGGCTTCGCGGCGGCCTTCATGCGCCATTCACTGCACTATGTTCAACACAGGCTTCGCTAACACGCCAACATTGGATATACTACAGTGAACTGCGATCGAAGGCCGCCGCGAAGCCGATGCTGGAAGGCCGCCCACTTACCCTAACACATTAAAATATCAATAAAATCGGAAGTGAAGCCGTTAAAGTAAATAATAACCCTAGTTTCTGAAGCGTGTTAGGATGAACCAGTTTAGCTGAGAAAAAACTAGTTCATCCTAAAAACTAGTTTGGCCGGTAACATATATTAATGTTCAATATACATAAGTACTAAAATACATAGGTACTAAAATACTGTCATGTTAATTTCAGTAAAAACACCCACATTCACATACAGCTGTTAGGAGCTTCAATGCTAAATATTCCAAAGTACAAAAATATTTCAGATTGTCATGTTTTCGAGATATTGTTGAATCCAAACAAGTAACTCTCTAAAAATTAATTCCAAAAATATGAGCTAGTAAGCCATGCTAGAACTACATACATATTTTTTACTGAAATTTAAATAAATTGAAGAGATGAGAAAACGAAAAACATGAAACAATCTAATTTTTTAGTCACCGTCAGGTACTTTTGAAAAACCATCGTAAACTTGTGAAAATTATTTGGTGTCAGTGCGCTGAACATATTTCTGGTAACATATCATGGAGTTCGTCTTACTCTTTTACTCTAAAAGGACATTATAATTTTAAAACATGATTTGATTCTTGCAAGTAATAAGACATTGTCAAGATATTAAGATCACTTCACTAGTCAAAAACAAAGTAAGTACGTACATAGATTTTATAAATACAGATGGCCATGTAAGTAATGTAAAAATTTTCGTAGTTTTGATAACAAAAGTTCGTTAACTCAAAAAATGCATTTTATTTTTCCATATTGATTACTTAAAATTTTATAAACCTTAACCAAAATGTGTAAATATTTAAACTATGTTAAAGATGTATATTGCGTGCTATTTTTAAATTTTCACGACTTCTACTCCAAACTTGGATCAGCTATTTTGGGCAATATTAAATGATCTGATCAGATCAAAGACAATAAGAATTTAAAGAAAGGTATCCTATATTTTATACATAATAAAACATATTGGCAAATTTTACTTATCTAATAGTTTATTGTTTTTGAATAGCTTTTAATATTACATATAGCATTTAATATTACATATCTATGTAGGATATGCTTATTTACTATTTTAGTCACAGTTGTAAATATAGAGAAACTTGAAACTTATAGCAAAATTAAATTAAATATTCCAATATAAAATTTTCTCTTACGTTTTAAAATGAATTTAAAATATTTTTATATTTTTTAGCCACAACCTAGATCAGCGCGTTCTCGCATCATGCGTGCGGTGAAGGGTAGAAGCAACGATGATGACATTCCTGAATTTGATCGTAATAATGTTTCTGTAGATGTGCCTGGTGATCTCTTCAATAGAGGGTTTGCTACCCTAACAGCGGTTTCGAAGACTATATCCAATTTAATGATGGTAAGTTGATGGTGTTATAAGCTTCTCCAAAACTTAAATAAATACAAACAAGCAAATATTTTATAATACATAGCACATTTGGAACCTTTCAGTCCTTAACACATGGACATTATATAAAATGTTTTAATAGCGTTAAGCACTTTTAGATAACATAAACAGTTTAGAACAAGTTTAGTCAGTTTATACTTAGATAGTCAGAAAGAAAAAATTCTTATGTAAGAAAACTGATATAATGCAAATCCTTAGGGACACAAGTTTCCAAAAGTCGTTGCTCAGTAGCCAACTACTATAGTTCAAATATCAATTTTAAGAGTGAACAATTCGAACCGTGCGTTGGTTACAACATTTTTAAGAATTAGAGATATAGTATTTCTGAAAGGATATTTTTGTGTCTTTCCACATTATTTTTTTACAATTTTCGAAGCGACTTGTAAATTTATTATGAAAAATTTGTCTTATATTACATGGATTTTTCTTAGAAAAATATTTTAATAGAGTTATATAAAATTCGTATATTGCATAAATCTCATATTAGCCTTCAAAGTTTTATTAAGTCTTTCAAAAAGTATCACCTCATTTCCAAATCAATTCGATTTAATGTTAAATTTATGAAATATCAGATTTCATAGAATTTAAGATTTTGCTTGTATGATGAGCTTTAAAAATATTTTTATTTTTTATGAACAGAATTCGGCGCGTCGTTACGCACGGTTTGTGCTCTTCTTCAAGCCTGTATTTGGTGATGCTCTGACTGTGAAGGGTTACAATGCACCACCTCCAACAACAAAAGCTACTACTAAGCGTACAAATGATATATAACACAATTCCAGGATTTTGCTGTGGTGAAAGTTCAACAAATTATATATATTATATTACATTATTTATTTAAATTAATCTTAACCTATTTATTTTATTAAAAAAGAAAAGTGATAAAAATATCTTGTCTTAATAGCACACTTAAAAGCTCGGTCTAGAAGGTGTATTAAAATAATCTAAATTATTCTCGGTTGTTCATGTATGTCATAAATTTATATAATATGTAAATCATTTTTGGTGCAGATTATAATCAAAATTGTTTCTTTTTAGAAAAAGTTTCAATATTAAAATTAATAAATTTATTGGAAAGTCTATTTGTACTTTAATATTTTAGATTTTATATCATAAATATTGATGGAAAAGCATCAGATAGAAATGGTTAAATAAGGATAACACAGGATGTGCAGCAGGGTAAATAACTAAAGAAATCTGTACGAAATGACACGCTAAGCGCTCTTTAGAACTGACATCTCGTACTACACATAATGTCTCGTCTTATGTTGCTGTTATAGCTGGCCACTGCCTCATCATTAGGTATGCGGAGAGATAACATTTTTGGTCTTCTGACTTCTGTAAAAGTTGCAGGCAAGTAGACGTGGAAATCTAACGAAATCTAAATAGTTCAATGGTATCTGTTTATTTCTTCAAAATTTCCCCTATTTTCATTATTGAACTTAAAAATTAGCAAGGTATCTTCCAAATATTCCAAAATTCTTCACAGACAATCGCTAAAATTTTTGCTGTACTACAAAAACTTTAATATTAGAAAACCTTTATTCAAGAGATGTGCACATAAAACAAAAATTTAAGTCCTCCTTTGCAAAACAAGAAAATAACACATTCAAAGTGGTTACCCAATATAATTGGTAACTCATTAGCAGCAGTAATAATATTTTAATCCTGCGAATCCCTTATGCTTCTATTTTGACGCCCATCACACAAGCGAACAGAAAAAAAAAAAAAATAAAAATTAAAGCATAAAAATGTTTCAGAATCGTCTTCATTACTAAGCTGGCAAAAGCTCGTCTGTACATTATGCCTTCATTATGCTATCAATGATAGCGTCGTTATTCAACCGCAAAAGCAGCTATTACAAGAGATTGAAATACTATCCTTTTACATATACCCCCATCCAAACACTGTGTGATTCCCGGTTTATTAACTGTTGCAATCTCTGGCTAAAATCCTTTTTAATGATTTAATCGCTCTAATAGCATAGCATCGAAGTAAAAAGGATCTGGCACGCGAGTACTCAAACGTGTAAGAGAAGTTTTTATATTTTTTTACATTACATGCTCTTAACCAGATAATGCATGCTGTGATTTATTTGTTGCTTGTTGGAGAAATTAATTGGGTTAAGAAAAATCTGATATTATTGGTTGTTGTTTTCTAGTTAAATAAATTTAATATTGCTTTTGGCTTAGTCTTATTAATTGGATACATAAGTGCCAAACCGTTTATATGTAAGACTTAATATTTACTTTTTTCTGGCCAAAAGAAGTACAGACATTATTTTTGATTAACTCAAATTTGATTTGACATAAACAGAAAATACACTATCTACAACTTATGAATTTCTAAATAAAAACGATGCTATGTCTTATTTTGTCCTTTTCCCATAGTTTTTGAGACAATGGCATTTCCACCGAAAGGAACACCATGACAAAAAAATTAAAAGTTATTAAAAAAGCATTATTATCTGGTATTATCTTAGCAAAATATTCAAATTTCATTAATTTAAACAATTTATACTTGAATTCATTCACAACAGTGGGAAAACGGACTTCAAAATTGCACAAATGCAGTTTCTCTTTTTTGTAATTTCAAAGAGTATTTTGTCTTAAGTATTTAAATATATAAGAGAGATGATATATGATGATAGTCATTCCGAATAATCTCTCTCCCAACATCAATAAGCTTAAAAAAATGTAAAGACATCAAACTATTCTCTATTAACTGTTAATTTTTAATTTGCTTTAGCTCATATTCTAATGTCCCGTCCGACATCAAAAAACATCATTTGTTTTCATTTCGTGGTTAAGAACAGCAGAAAATATGTCAAAATATTTGTTTAAACAGAGTATTATGAATACAATTAAAAAAAGAAACAACGAGTGCAAAAAAGTAAAATATAGTATATATTTACTTTAAATTACAAAAGTTTTACAAAAATTTTTCGGACATATATATATATATACTTATATATATTAAGCCACAACAAGGAAGACGTTTGCTGTTTTTTAACGAAACTCATACAGCAGTTACAAAGTCAGTATGGAAATTTTATAAATATATTTGTGTTCTCAGATGGTAGCAGCTCGCAGTTTAAAAAAAATTCATTGTTTCGAGCTTTTTTGATTTTTTAAGAGAATTCCGGTGCAAATACATAGAATGAAACTACTTCGCAAGTTCACATGGAAAAGGCGCAGTTGATGGAGTAGGAGCAAATTTAAAAATAAAAGTTTGGCAAATAACGAAATCAAAAAATGTCGTTTTACTTGATGCTTTTGCTTTTTTCAAATGCGCGCAAAATAACATTAACGGTGTACAAGTTCATTATATCTCTTCAGAGCAAATTAAGGAGTTTTCACTATAATTAGTAGACAAAAGGAAGGATGTGTCAAGCATCCCTGGTACCCATAAACTACATAGATTTTCTTTTGATGGTCACCAAATTAAAGCAGCTCGGACTGCATATTTTTTTAAGAAAAATATTTAATTACATATGTTTATTACTGTTTCCTATTTTCTTGCTTAAAATTGATCTCGACCATTTAATTTGACTTTGAATTATATTAAATTTGATTTTTTGATTACTATATAAATCATAAATATTGTTACGTACATAAATATCAAGAAATATTATGAATACATGAAAAATTTGCCAAGTAAACCATAATGGAAAAATATGTTCCATTCGCAATGTCCCGTCACGACTCATATTATACTTTGTAAGAAAAAAATAAAAAAGATTTTTCAATTGAACGAAATTTAATAAAAAGTTCTATTATTCCATAAAATTTTAAAATTAGTTGCATTAAAAAATGTTGGTAGATTTCGCTGACTTGTGCTTTTCTATTAATGGCCATGAAAATCACTTTCATTTTTTGTCCCATTCGAATGGCTCTTTTATTAGCTTTATCTTGGAACCGGTAGTACGTCTGCCCTCAAATTTACCACTAAATATAGTGCTACCAAAGGGCTATTCCTATGAGTAACAGAAGAAAAAAAAGTGTTTTACTTTGATTTTTATTCCACTTTAGAAGTGTACGACGGTCCCATTCGACAGTATGGAAATGCCCATATGTCGTTCCAAAAAATTTTCGAAATGTCAGAAAAAAGCAATGGAGTTGTTTTCAGAATGACCGATATATGCATAAGTATATATTTTACACTCAATATATTAACACAAAAATTAAATCACTTACCCCACTGTAGATTTTCAGTCACTGTTATAAAAGCACTCGTCTATGAAAAATACCGACAAATACTTTTGAAGAAACTGCGGATGCAGTCTAGCAGCAACTGCAATACATTTACACTACCTCCTTAACTTTTCGCCGACGTGCTGAAATGCCTTCGGCTTTCACGATTTTGAATGAAACTTTTTTTAATAAATAAAGCAAACACTGATAAAATTTTGGATAAATGATATTATAATTTTTACACTTGTTGCCTGTTTGAGCAAATGAAAAAGCATTTCATGAAATTACATTTCATTTTGCGATATAGAATAAAACACTACACTTGCAGCGGCAATGCCAGCTCTGCCGACCTCACTGCCTTCATTTGAATTTGCATTTTCATGCAATTTCACTTAAATATTTTGCTGAATTTATTACACAAAACTTACAAAAACATAAATTTCAGATTTTTAACGCTTCTATTTATTTTAGAACATTAGAATTACGAAAAATTTAATTTGTAAAAGCTAACGCCTATTTCGCACTTAAAATTAAAACTAACTGTTGACAGTTGACAAGGTTGCCACCTGCTCAGTTGTAACAACGACAGTAGTGGTTAATTATGAAATGAAAACTAAGGGAACTTATCCGAAATAGGGAAATTTTTCTGATAACGCTATAAAGTTTGATGTGCTTATATGTTAAGATATTTAGACTCGAGCTATGCTGTTTTATTATATGCTTTAGCTCTAGTAAAGTCAAAGTTAGTTCCAACTGCTTGCTGCTTATTTTATGGAAGCAAGATTTCTCAACAAATTTTCGTACTTCATAGTTTATATAAATTTCTTGAAAGCAACATAAAGTTCCTCGTACTTCTTAAGTTTGAGAAATTTAGTACAGTTTGAGCTCTTGCGAAAAGCATTCAGAAATCCTTTCTTAAACAATGATTATTCATTCCAGTATCACTACAAGCAGCCAAACGGGTATCCACAACTATCCACAGTATATTCAATTCAAAGCTGCAAATAACCACAAAAGTGTTTCAAATGCCTGCAAGACATTCATTTTTACGTTCTAGGAGAAGGTGAACAAGATGCGCTCAATATCGTATTTGTCGCATATTTCGAAATAGCCCTAAATTAAAAAAAATCTATCTCATTTTTGGTTTCTTGTGTTACGGTTGCAATTGTCGAATTACTTAGAGTAAATATGGAAATTATATGATCACATTCCTTTGATGTCAAACTTTTTGCCGTTCGTACGAAGATGGTAAAATTATTTCATTGTCTAAGTTTTTAATTGCCCAACTTTTTGCAATCAAATTTTTGCCGTCCAACTTTTTTGCTGTACTAATTTTTTTTTTCACGTTAGCGTTTCACGCTCGCGTTTTTTCATAACAAAATGTTATATGCAATAAGACACACTATCCTATGATCTTATGAATGCTAAAACACGCGGTAGCTAACGCGCATTGAAAAAACGCACGTATGAACCGAGCCCAATATTCCGAGAGGCAGCGTTGCATTTGCAACGTCATTTCCTCTCGCTTATTTTTTTGCAATTGATAGTTCAAGTAAGGCTGATAATGAAAACAAGCATCAGTCACCAGAATCATAGTGGATCTGGTTGTGAGCGGCTGACGTATGTTGACTTTTACAAAATTATATATATTTTAAAACACGAAAATTCATGAAGATATCGTGCTTTGTCAAAATAACGTAATAAAAAAGTAATTGACGCACTCACTGCAAGCAGTTGAAACTAACTTTGATTAGACCAGAGTTAAAGTAAATAAAATAGCAGCACTGCACAATTCTAGATGCTTTATATAAACATGAAATTTTCACAATAAAAAATTTAAAACGTTATCGAGATTCCCCTTTTTTGGAAAAGTTACCGTGGTTGTCTTTCATAAAAACCACTACTGTCGTTGTAGGACTGAGCATGTGGCAACCTTGTCAACTGTCATCAGTTAGTTTTAATTTTAAGTGCAAAATACGCGTAAATCTCTACAAATTCAATTTTTCGTATTCTTTACTAATGTTTTCAAATAAATAGAAGCGTTAATAATGTAAAATTTATGTTTTCGTGAGTTTTGTGTAATAAATTCAGCAAAATATTTAAGTAAAATTGTATGAAAATGCAATTTCAAATGAAGGCAGTGCCGTCGGCAGAGCTGGCATTGCCGCTGCAAGTGTAGTGTTTTATTTTATATCGCAAAATTAAATGTAATTTCATTAAATGTGTTTTCAATTGCTAAAGAAAACAACAAGTGTTTAAATTTTAATATCATTTATCCAAAATTTTATGCGTGTTAGCTTTATTTATTAAAAAAACGTTTGTTGAAAATCGTATTTAAATACAAAGGCAGTTCAGCAAGTCGGTGACAAGTTAATGAGAATGTGGTGGTGTAGGTACAAGCAGTTGTTGTTGTTTCTTCAAAAGTATTTTGTGGGCGCCGTAATAACAGGCCATTGCCATTGAGAGCATTGCTGGGAATCCTACTATGGGGTAAGTATTTTTAACTTGCTTTAACAAACAATTTATTTTATTATTATAAAATTTTTATTTTATTTAATGTGCAAAATATACATGAGACTTTTCGTAAGGAAATCTGCTATCTCTGTTGTCGAAACTAAAATCTCCCCTGCAGTTAGTTAATGTTTTTAATTTGGGCGTTTTGAGCTATACCATTAGTCGGAAGAGTATTGGAAAATAGTGTCAATTCAATAAGGATTAAAGTGTGTATATCGATCTCACTTTAAATCCATGAAAAAAATATTTAAAATAGTTTTATTAGAAACATTTTAACTTTATTATCATTTAGGTAGTTATATATTAAAATTCATTACATCAAGTTTTCTTTCTGAGGCAGAGTTCTAAAACATCAACGCTAATCTGTTTTACCAAGAAAGACTACATTTTGCAGAAGTTTAGCTATTTTCTCTAATTAAGTTTTGTAGTGTAAATGATAGACTGTATAAAAAGTGAGAAAGACTGGCAGTTTGAATTCAAAATTATTATTTTGAATGAGAAATGTTTATATCTAGATAGTCAACTACTAAACCTGTTTGGAAAACATGAAGTGGACGTTCAAAACGGAACATTTGCCATTCGTGCCATTCGTTACCATTCGAACTTCTTCAATTTGGTCGTTAAATAAAAATTTTTTATTTTGCGAAATTTTTCAAAAATTTCACTATTTGGCAGTCGATTTTTTAGCGCAAGTGTTGCTATTTAGAGACTTAAGACTGTCATCATATATAGTTTAGTGAAATCAGTTTGAAACAATAAAAACAAAGTTAAGTTTTGAAAGCCATGAAAAGGATTCATACAGGGACTATAAAAATTCAAAAATATTATCATAGGTGGTACTGAACTTTTTGCTAATGCTCGTGTCTTTGAAAATGACTATAGCTCTCTATTTATTTTTGGACTTTTTGTACTTGGCAATAGTGCTACGATTTTCGATACTTTTTGACTGTTTACGACTTTTAGATATCTTTCGACCTAGGTACATAGACTTTTTCAATGTTTTCAACGCTTGCAGATAATAGTTACTTTTCAATATACTTACTCGATTGTATTTGATGCTTTCCAATTTTTGAATACATTTTGATACCTTCGACTCTTTCATTGTTTTTGACTCTTCGATTGATAAACTTTTTTGATTCCAATAACTACTTCATTCGATACCGTCCTACTTTTTCGACAATAATCAAATCTTCTTGACTTTTTCCTTGATTTCTCATACACTTTAACTTTGATCGGCTTTTTTCATATTTGTTTCGAATATTTCGAAACTTTCGCTCTATACGATATCATTCATTCTATACCATTCCATACGAGATTCTAGCAAATTTTCAATACCATTCGACTTTTTCGCTTACTTTTATCCACTCTTTCGATATTTTTGATAGCTTTCGATACCTTGTAATTTTTCGGCTTTTTCGATATTTCTCGATGTGTCTTAAACTTTTCGATATTTTGTGATACAATTCCATAATGATCTACCTTCTTCGAGTTCTTTGATACTATTGCAACTTTTCTGTAGTACTCGTTGTTCTCCATTTTATCCAATTTTTTCAATCCACTTGTCGTTACCTTTTGAACTTCTTCAATGTTGTTTGATACTTAACAAACTTTCAAAAAACTTTTCGATGATCTTTAAAACTCACTCGTCTGTTAAAGCTAGTGCAAATATTTTAAAACGTTGTCTCATTTGAAAGTGCTGAACTTTTTTTCGAGGCGATTACCATAGTTTTAAGCGTGAATCTTTTCCTTCTACAAATTTGTGAGCAAACAAAAGGTGCATTTCGAAGAACTCTTTGAATTTAATACTCAATTTCGCTTGTCAGCCCTTTCACATGCAGCAGTCCTCTATGACGTTTCGTTTTTGCCATTACCGTGAACCACCCATTTCAAGTTGTGGCCTTGAGTATTTACATAATTTGTCAATGAGTTGCTCATGTTAGATTTCATTTGAATTCTTCTCTTGGTCCATTTTTCTGTATTATGGCTTAGCTGGTGAAAATTTTTAATTGGTTATTAATGGTGATGTTCTGGCAACACATTCGTGGCCTTAAATGTCAATGTGCTTATGCGACAAAATATGTGCCAAATCCGATTATTATAAGTTGAATTCCGTTTAATTAGACAGCAGCACCAACAATGGTAGCATTAACATACAATGAATACGTAACATCATCAGTGGCAATATCTCATCAGTGAAAACATCAACAGTATTCAACAAGTTAACAAGTAGTAGCATGCGTAGCAACGTTACGTGTTCGCATATCATTAAGGAGATTATCAGATTTTGCCATGTACTAATTGTCTGCTTGGGTAATATGTTTAAAATAGCATTAAAGCATATTATGTAGTGGATGTTATGCTAAATATGACACATAAATACCATTAAAAAGGACATTAAACCCTTTTTAATTATTATGAAATGTTGTTTGATCTCATATTTTTAGAAATATATGCCTTAGGATATATCTATTTGAAAATATTGTTTTTTTTTTAAATTAAATGCTCTTATCTATGAAGTTGGATTTGCTTTTCGCAATAAATAAATATGTTTTCATACATGATTTACTAATTATCACACAAATTAAAAAAAAAAAATACTAAAACAAATAACACTCTTATACACTAACAAGTATTTGAATCTGATTAAGAAATGTAAGACTGCTGTGACATAATTTTTTGGTGCAACGATAAGCCTTAGTATACGTCACTCATATTTCTATGTAAAAGTCTAGTTCTCTTATCGTGATAAAATGACAAAATGTATTACATTTGTGTTTTCATTCAGAGCGCGAGGCCATGATTTGTGAGATTTCTGATAGTGTTGCTTAACTGATTCAAATGGCCAAACACGTAAAAAGATATTTTAATAGAATCGCAAAGGTACGGTAGAGTCCATCAGGCTGACGAATCGCCTTAAAAATGACCAATGATAAAATTCATTTAAAATATCTTTAGTATTTTTGAGAAGCTGAATTTGAAATAATAAAAATTTTTATTTCTTAAAATTCGAAGCATAACTTCCATAAAATATAATATATATTTAATATAAATTTGGAAAAAAAAACTATATTGACAATATTTTCCTAAGATCAAAATGAACTTGTGAATAAAGCGACAACTACGCAGATTATTCGGAGCAAGAGGCCACAACTTACAGCAAGCAGATTACGTACTGCGAACTATAATGAGAGCTAAGTGCAACGAAGTGCAAAAGATTCTTCATCATTGCTGCGATTATTTGACACTTAGCTCGAGACATCAATTTTCGAGGAGGATACTATATTAGATGCTAAAAGCATTAGCAAGTGCACATCAGAATTCTTTACAAATCATCACATTTACAATTGTTTACAATAGTTACAATAAGCATAAAAATAAAATATCAAAAATTCATTTCAATAACTTTTATTTCATAAAGAATTTGCAAAAATCTTCGGTCATGATCGCCAATTTCTTTTGTTGATTTCATTACCATTACAGAATTTTGAATTTTGAGAATTTGGTAGCCCAGCACTGTTTCCAATGTGAAATTGCTCACGAGATTTCGTCAAGATCCGGATTCTATTCAAATCAAACGGCTAAAGTAGATATGAATTGAATACACGTTGCTGGAGTCTGCTGGCAAGTATTGCAGTGGAACTAGCAGTACTGCAGGAAACGCCGCCATCCTAAATCATAGCGCATGCGATCGCTAGAGCAGGAATCACGTGAACCGGAAAAATTGAGGGAAATGAAAGCACTCGCTATTTGCACAGCTTATGCTCCGTGAGGAAATAAAGGACACAAATGATAGAATCTATTGAAATAGGTATTTTGTTTGAAAAGAAGTGGAGTGGTGTTTTCAAAAGGCTTATCTAGGTATTATCTAAGTTTTCAGGCTCAAAAAATTTTAAACATGACGACTTCTCATAGTTTTTATATTCAACTCTCACAAAAAAAAAGATCTAACTAAATTTGACTTTCTTCAATTTAATAAAATGATTTTCCTCTATACAAAAATATTTCCTGACATCAAAGAATTTTTGGTTACAGTATCGATTTTCAAGCTGAAGTTAGTTCATGCTCCAAATGAGCCACAGCTTTTATCGAGACATAAAAACCTTCATTTAATATAGAAAAATTATCATTTTCAGAAGGCAGTGTTTTTGTTTAAAGAAAATTTGGCTTTAAATAATGAAATTTATTCATAATTACTGGACGGTTTTGTGCATCTTTTTTATTCTGTGAGAATACAACATCAAACGGTATAATATAAGTCAATTATTAACTAAGGCATTACGTTTTTTGTCTGCACTGCATTTTTTTATTATTCTTAACATAATACCTTCTTACTTCAAAAAATAATTTTTACAAACCTTAACCGTTTGAACGACAACGTCCTTTATGATCAAAACTGCGACACCTAGCTGGAGCCCACAAAGCCATACGTGATTCAAAATCTACGTCTTTAACAATTGGAGTTTCCACATTACTTGCAGGTGTTGCGGCTGCATCGCTCTTATCAAAATTATGATTGCGAGGATTAACTGTAGGCGTTGCAGCATGTGTTTGATAACTAAATGTTGATGGTGTCAACTGGTGATTTGCTTGATGCTGCTGTTGTTGTGCATGATACTGTGGATTATGCTGAAATTGTTGATGTTGCTGGTGTCGAGCACTTTCATCAGGATAAATAATACGACCACCACCATGAACTCCGAATTGCTGTGGATTTTGATGATAAGCTGTTGCATGCTGTTGTTGTGGTATATGCGTAGAATGCTCTTGATGATGCTGTTGATTGTGTGAGTGCTGTTGATTGTGTGAGTGCTGTTGATAGTTTTGCTGTGAACTTTGAGCACTTTCTCCAGGAAAAATAACACGACCACCACCATTACGTTGGATTGGTTGATGATGCTGCTGTTGATACTGAAACTGTTGTGAATTTTGATCATAAGCTGTTGAGTCTTGTTGTCGCTGATGATAATTCGGTGCATGCGTACATTGCTCTTGATGTTGCTGTTGATAATTTTGCTGTGGATTATGCTGTGAATTATATTGCGCTTTACGAGCACTATCACCTGGATAAACTATACCACTGCCGCCATTGACTCCTTTGAAAAAATATGTTGTTAGGAATAAAAACAATGTTGCTTTAAACTTCATTTTTTTGAGTTATTTAAGTAGTGTTGGAATGATTTTAATTTTAATTTGATTTATTAGTTTTCTATTTATGTCAATTTTAGTAGCAGTTCGTCTAAAAACAAATTCTCTACTAATGCCAACAAAGCTAATGATGGTTTGTGTAGCAAATTTGAGACCAATTCTGTTTACATTTCAATTTCTTATCAGTTTATATTATGCATATTAAATTAAAAAAAAAAAATTATTGATAACACTGCACAATAGGGCAGACATAGTGTTAAGCTGACTAAAATTCAAATACAAAAATCACTATCTCGATTTGAACTCTAAAATTTCATTGAAGTATTATTATATTTTTATTTCCTCAACATTATCACACATGAAAGGTTCTTGCTGCAAGTCGCTTAAAAATATTTATGTAGTTTTTCACTTACAGTTTAAAGTTTGATATCCACACGAGTTTTGCTCTGGTTGACGGTGATAGCTGGAACATAATGGATGGTTATTTACCCTTTTATTACTAAGTGTACATGGCGGAAACTGCCACTGTATGCAACGCAATTCATTTTGCATAAAGTTCTAAAACTAAAACTTTAGTGTGTGTGGACAGTATGTACATAAGTCAACCATATTTTATCACGTATGCATATTCAGAAAACCCATTACAAGAAATGATATGATAAAAATTATATGGATCGCATGCTTTTCTGGTGTTAAAAGGCATATCTTAACTCAACAAAAAGATACGTTTTCCGAGAAAAAATCCACTCTTAACACCTGATTACTTGCAGCGAGACAAATGCAAATAAATGGAAAAGTTTTTAACATCAGTACGTCGAACATAACCCAATTTATCTACCTTTAGGGCGTTACAATGACGTTAATGAATTTGCTCTCTTCTGCTAAGATCACACAATTGCAACGAATTACTATATGTTAAAGGGTACTGACACTCAACTCTCCCTATATCTTTATTTCCTTAACATTTGCGTTCATATCAAATAAGTAAGGTTGTTATATTTCAGAGTAAAATGTTCACGGAATCTTCAAATAATGGGTGTGACTAGTAAAATGGTAGTCGAATAATTTAATTTTTTTAAAAAAAAAACTAAAAAAAAATATTTGATTACCGGGCAAATGAATAAATGCTTGTCATCCGACCACTAATAAAGGGCAGTTCTGATACCAATTTATTTCGGAAGTACAGAATTTTTATTATTATTGTTTATTTTTTTGTATGATCCTGGAATTATCTTTGAATTTCAATTCCATTTCCTAAAAGGAATCAAAACCGATCTTATTTTTTTACTAAACATGCTTAGTAGGAACAAAAAGGTTTTATAGCATCTCTTAAAGGCCTTTTAAAGACAAGTAGAAAGACAATATATTACTTATATATTACTCATATATTTGAGTTGTTTACTGGGGCTTATAAGACTTGGAGAAGCATTTCTCCAAAGTCTTTAAAAGGCACTTTACAAACACTTAAAAAAGAGTTACGTAAAATGTTTCTTGCTTAGAATCTTTAAAATGTATTCAGGACTTCAAGTGCAAATTATAAATCTATATTAAATTAAAATATATTGTGACCGAACGATCCATTGGTTAGGTTATGTTAGGAGTGGCAGTCAGTTATGAAGAACCGACTCACTTAGACCAAATATGATACATTGTGATAACACAGGGTGTTTGAGGCAGTGGCCAGTTATGACTGCGACAACTGACGAGACACTATGTCTAGTGCGAGAAATTAGTCCATCTTTTATTAGCATTTTTTACCATTTTCTTTAAGCAGTAACTTGCAGGTAGCAAGTGGCATGCCAACACCTTCCTTGAAACGATCCATAGTCCTGTACGCTGCCCATTAGGCTATCTGTATTATATGATACGTTAAAGGCGAATCATGTTTTTCTCAAATTTGCCTTGGTAAAGCACCTTAAAAAGACAATAAATGGACAGTAATGTGCCCTCGCATACAGACTTATACGAGACATTAGGTAGCATGTTGCATGTGTGTCTTTATACTGTACAGTTAAGTGACTCATATGAGCCCTGCCACATTATGTCTTTATAATTAGCCTGCTATGAGCTTAATAAATGAATAATACGTCTCTCTTTGTTATGATTTTATATCATGCTGCAGCAAGATATTATGATATCCAAATTTTGTTACAAAAGCAAAGTATCTTTTTATTACGCACTGTTTTGCCAGCTAGATTTTTGTCTTGATAACTTTCCCGTTTGCTACCAGGGAAAACGAGATGCGCAAAATACATTTAAAATTATGTGGCTGTCGTAATTCTTCATTTCATAATGTTCTCAAAGGTTCTCAAAGTCATTAACTTTGAAAATGCAAGGCATTTCTATGGATAAGTTCTTGATTTTGAGATATTTAACTCTTAAGTGTTGTAAGGTGTAATTTTTTCCTATGACCTGTCATGTTGTTCTTCGCTTATCTTTACAAACGTTAACATTTCTTATAGGCTTTTTGACGCTTATCTGAATTCAGTAGCAAAATCTCAATACCACGACATGATTTTAAAATACTCCATACATACAAAAACAGATAAAATTTTGATTTTTGACACATTTTTGGATTAAAAATATACATAAACTTAGAACTAATACGAAAAAGTCATATACTTCTACGACTTCAGTGACTTCGAAAACACTCAAGTCGGTTGTCATTTCTTTTATCACTCGACATAACAATTTTTTTTTGTGGAGCTGCATTTAACAAGCAAGCTTAGGCCGGAATATTCCAAAGTGCTGATACTATATAATCTATTAGGAATGAAATCTTTGGTATTAATTGTAGCAGAAGTTTACATGTAACGTTCAAAAATAACATTTTTGACATATGTTAAAAAAAAAAATCACGGAGTGCAGATTTATTTGTATATTGTGCGTATTCTTTAAAGGATGATAATCTAAAACTAAAATTGTTGGCGTAGTATTTCGAAAACAGTGGCGTAACAAGAGACCGGAAACATGGTTCTCGGAATTTGGTGAAATTTGCAAGTAATATTAAAAATATTGCTGCTCGCCCCGGGCCAAAAATCTTTAAGGAACGCTATTGTTTGTAAAATCATACAACATATTGGGAAGGAATTCAGAATAATAATAAAGTTCAGCGTGGCACCATTTAACCATCGAAAAACTTGATCATATAATGCTCAAAAAATCATTAAATCGTGCATCATCCTAAGAGACAGCCGTGTTAATGGGTAATTAGAAGTTTTTTTGTATTTTTTATTTTTAAACTAAAACTTAGATGTTTATTGACTAATCTGCTACATAAAAAAGGTGATATTTTCTCACTACTCATGAACATCAAATTAAAAACTTTTTAAGTTGCAACAATTCTGTTGTTATGGTTGTTTTTACTGTTACTGCTAACAAATTGCATGTTGCACGCCTTAACTGCTGTTGCTACTTACTTTGTTGTTGTTGCTGCCATAGTTGTAGTTGTTGCCGCTTAACTAGGAAACTTTAAATTAGATTGTACAACGCGCAGAGCATTCTAACAAAACATTAAACAACAGAAAAATCTACGTCCACTTATAGTTACGCCCACTTTTTATGTCTAGAAACTTTTGCCGGCTGTTTGATTTACATGCTCACCTTTATGTTTTGCATCGGTGCAGCTTCCTTTGGGACTCAGCTTACTCGCATAGTTGGATTTTTCTTTTTCCAGCAACGGCTGTTGTTGTTCGGTGTCGAGGCAGCAAAAGTAGGTTTAGTGACATTTTTTTCATACACTTTGTGGAAGTGGAAAAATATTTTGGGGCATTTCCATGAGTAAATAAAAAGAACTTAACATTAATACGTTTGGGATGCATATATTTTTGAATACAACCTGAGGCCATTGGCCCGTTGGGATACTTTCATTGGCATGCTGAGCCATTGATAGAAAGTCGATACTTCTTATGAATGGTAACATACCTATAAGACGTCCCTTCCCGAAAGGTTCAAAATCTTTACCAAAGGCATTGGAGACAACGCTTCTAAAATTTTTAAAAGCAACATAGAGAATGGCTTACGTTGTCTTCTTCATTTCCATAATTTCTGCTGAACTCAATGTGAGGTTAAAACAATCTGTCGGATATTACGTCTCTAACAGACTACCTCATAAGCACTGACTTCAGCAAATGGACAGCTTGGCAACTAGGTTTTGACTTGGAAAACGTTAAAATGATCAGCGGATCGGTGCTATCGTTGAATAAATTTAGTACAAAAATGACTCCAATGCACATAAATGGTTAAGGACTTAAAAAAATTTCATTTTCTTCAATCACAGTGTACGCCTTTGTTTGTTGTAGTTCACGTTATCGAGCGTGCACATTACCTTATTTGATCAATATTACATCATTTGCAATATATGGAATCAGTTAGTTGCACGTGGATAGATCCCAACATCAGGAAATAAAACAAATTGAGAGGAATGACAGAAAAGAAGTGTAAGAATTATTAAGCGGCAGAAAATATCATCATCATACTGGAGGACAATAATGAATTATTAAATAAGTTTCGTCGTCGTTGTCTGTTAGCTGAGCAGCCGCTGCTGCCATAAGCTCCTGAGCGGGCGTGCTTCCCATTCAAAACTTTTAAATAAATAACGGAAGTGAGCACAAATTCCAAACGGAAGAGGATTTCATATGCAAAGCAAAAGTTGCCGGTACTTTTACTGCTGCCACTGTTTCCTGTAGGCGTCACTTGGCACTTGGTGCTACATTTTCTTTAAATAATTGTTGTTTTTTCTTTATATTTTTTTGTTATTATTCGATGTTGTTGTTGTTGTTTATGTTACCATTGTTGTCGGAATAAAAAAAAAAAACGACAAAACTCAAACGTAAATAAAAATTTAAGTTTACGTTATTGTTGGTGGCGGCAATTCATGTTTAAAAACGATACTAAGTTAATATTCAACATTCTTGAATACACTGTAAAAATGTATTCAGCATGGATGATAACGCCATAAGCGATTAAAAGATCCTCGGGTTTGAAAAGTTATTTTTGAGTTTTCATTGTTACAAAACGTTGTAGGTAACGTACAAAATAAAATAACGTTAATCATTGAAACATTCGTTACATCGTAGTCGACTTGCCACGCCCATCTTCAAAAATTTTGTTTTTCTGAATAGTCTGTACTGAAATTCGTTGCTTTATTATCATCTTAGAAATTTTTTAAAAATTTTCCCACATGGGAGGTAGTTGTGTGCTTTTACGGACATCTTTACAATTTTCTTTATATTTGATGTTAGGAAAGACTGCTGGAATTTGTTGTATTTTCTCAACTCAACTGAAAAATGATCAATGTGGTGCTAATATGGATAAAGGTTGAAAAATATAGTGGTAAAAAGTATATACATAATAATGACGAAAAAAAAAAAATTGAAGAAACGTAGAAAGCTCATTTTGAGTTCAAAGCTCAGTACATTATTACTGCACAACAAGGTGAGCTTATCTATTGGGTCCCTCAGGAAAAATTTTAATATTTATGAAAGCTTTTGAATCGCAAAAAGTTTTCAAAATGTTCATATCTTATACGAACTTTATGTTTCTAATGCAAACGGTTTCTTCTGAACGTTGTCCAATGACAACGAGTTTTACATATACAGACATGCTGTAAAAACTATTTTCATTTCACATTAAATTTTGTCAGTGTACTTGTATATACATACATAAATACGCTGGCAAAATAGACATCATTCAGACGTAAAACAAAACCTTTGCCATTGCATAGAAAAGCAGCGGCCAGCCATCCGTCCGACAAATCATTCAGCCCGCCAGCCATTGTAAACATGATGATTTTTTGCACAAAATGAGATTTCTTGCAAATTTTGCAGATCGAAAAGCACTGAATGCCACCTATTTAAAGACGAATGACGCTGTAGAAGATCAAAAACGGAACACAAACCTCCTGTTGCGACCAATAAATGCAGTCCTAAGCACAGCAAGTAGATATAGCTCAAATTACACTAGCCTTCAGATGAAACATTTTCTGCGGATGCAACTGGATCTAAACTATTTAAACTTTATAAATAATTAAAATAAATAACCTAAAATTATGAACATTAGGTGATTTTTTAAACGTCCTCAAAATGCTTTCGAGCCTGAGCAAAAAAAGAAAATTAAAGTTGGTGACTGAAGGTTATAAATACTTAAAATACTCATCAATTTGGAACCGACAGTAGCAGATAGTGACACTTTTTAGATCGCATATTTCTAACTCTCACTTTATGTAGAAAAAATCTGACTCTCCCTTGCAAAAATTTTGCCCTTATCGCTACATATTATGCTTCAAGTTTAGGCTTCATGTATGAAGAAGCATAGTTAAGTGTAAAGCTTAGATTGCCATTCAGATATTTTGACATACTTATGTACTATATACTTTCAAGCAAAGACAATTCAAAAGTCTGATGTGATATAAGAAAACTAATAACACAGTTATTGAGCTGGTCTGATTCGCAAAAGTGTGGTGACCAGTGATATTTTCATGGAGTTATGGTACATATATTAATAAGTCAAATGCTTTTAGTATAAGCTGAAAAACTATAACAAAAACATCTGAGTCTTGCAAAATTAGAATTTGTTGTCACCACTAACTCGGAAAATTTCTACGCGTTTGACCTTGATTTATAAATATTCTTTTTTTTTGCTTTGAAATATTTTGCTTTCTTTTGCGTTTTTGCCGCTAAAATTATCATGTACTTCAACAACAACAAGAACATATTTTATTAAAAAATTCTGATTTTAAAATGTACGCAAGAGAAATGAAAGAAATTTTAAAAGGAAGAGGATGTTAAAAAGTATCATAAAACTAAATCAAGCACTAAGTTTAGTGAAGGAAAGTATTAAAAAGAAGCTGGTAGTTTACCAGAAGTAGCTGCAACAACTCAAATTAAGCATTGAAAGTAAGAAGCCAGCGAGTCAAGAAAGCACGAAAACAACCACAAAGAGGATAAATTACAGAAGTTATATTGAGTAAGAAAAAATAAAAATATATAAGAAATGCAACAACTCTGAAATATAAAAATGGTTACAAAAGCTGTTGTAGAGCAGGGAGTACAAAATAAAAATGCCAGATAGAAATTGTCTGTCACTTAAAGTGGATTTTACTGTTGATTGTCATTTCATGAGTATACACAAGGAGAAACAGTGGCTCATTGTGGTAATAAAAACAAAAAGTATGTGCTCTTGGAATAGATCAAAAAGGTTTAAAATATTGAAATGATGTTTATTATTCAAAACATAATCATAATTATAAAGAAATCTGAAGTAAATCAAAGCATGATATTGGACTTACGACAAAATTGAATCAAAAAGTTTTTTAAGTGCAAAATTTTTTTTCTGATTTTAAACTGTCCTTCAAATCAAGCTTTTTGATCGAAAGATGTGGTTTACTTTTGCAAAAATAAATTCATATATCATGAAACCTTGTTTAAATTCTTAAAAGCTTTTGTTTCGTTCTAACAATATTTTTCAAATTATGCCAAATTTTCTCATTCATGTGTTTTGACCAGTTATAGTTCATAAAAACACTTTCAAATAGTAAACATATCAATAGCAATAAAAACATATTAACATTGATGCCAAGGTAAAGTTAAGAGGCGTATTATGAAAACTTAGCAACTTTCCAATTGCATTGGTTATAGGACCAAGCTCCAAACCAATCTATCTATAATGCTGCTTATTCTACTGAAATTATTAAATTACAGAATTTATCTTGTCACCAAAATCCCAAAAAAAAAAAAAAATAAAATACATAGACACGAATGTACATATGTAAAAGTCAATACCTGGCCCTTATTATATTCCTTATAAATATTTACATAAAATTTAGTACCGCTTTTTAAGTGACATAAATTACGTGATTTCCACAAAATGGTGCAAAAACAACATGCGTGATATTTGAAGAGTGGTGCTTGATCCTTAAAATAAACAACACGTCACACAAACAAATAAACACTCGCAGCAAAAGTAAACAATTCAATTTAACAGAAAACAAAAACAATAAAAGAAGAAAACAAATAAAAAAAAAAACCAAAAAATATACACAAATACGTAAGCAAACATTTCAATGAAATTAAATTGTCAAAATAATCACAAACACACGCACACGCACACAAATGCACATCACGCGTGTCTGTATGCCTATGTGTGTGCGCTTCAATGCACGCATCAAATGCGTCTTTGATGCCTAATCGCGTGAAACGCAAAAGTCGCGACGCGTTAAATCAGCGCAAAAACGTTGAACAAATCAATTTTGAATTTAAGCAAAGCAAAAAAGAAGCAGCAAGAAATATATATATACACACACACACACATACAAACATACACACGTATCGGAGGCTATCAAAAATCAGCACCAGCAGCTTCATTGCTGTACAGTCAAGCATTGGAAAATGGCAACTGACAAACAGAGCTGTAAGAGAATGGAAAAATTTTACATTTTTAGTCAGAAATTAAAGTAATGCGTTGGATTCAAAGTGTCAAAAATTTCGTATAGAAATAAATTCAGCCTCTTTGGACACGTGTTAACGTTTAGATATCAAGCTCAAGTTTTGTACGGAAATTTTACAATTTTTTTCGTAAGCCTTTAAATTAAAAAAAATATGTTTTTAACAACCACTCCAGTATATATAAAAAACAATAGCTATAACTAAAGTTTTTAATGAACTCGCAATAATATTCAACATTTTACAGCACCGCACAATGAATTCGGCTCTGATAAAGAGACGTGCGACTACTAGCAAATAATTCGTGTGTAAGTAACACACATACAAACACACATACAGCAGTACACAGCAGTAACTTCCTATGGCAGTTAAGTTGATTTTAAGCTTTAAGTTGTATTTACAGGTGCTACTGTTTGCTTGAAGTATTCAGTGTTGTTGCTACTGCTATTGCCGTAACAATGGATCCATCTGTGTTGTGATAAATTTTTATCACTCGGATAAGCTTAAATTAACTTCAATACCAACGACAGTTGTTGTCGTGTTTGTGCTCTTAAAGTTTTCCCATATTTTTTTATACCCTACACAGAGGGTATATTCACTTTGTCATTCCGTTTGTAACGCATAGAAGGGGGCGTGGCAGGTATGGAAAAGCATATATATTCTTGATCAGCGTCACCACCTGAGTCGATATAGCTGTGTCCATCTGTCTGTCTGTCTGTCTGTCTGTGTGTCTGTCTGTTGAAATCAGGTTTACTAAGCAACTAACCAAGCTAATTCAATGAAATTTGGCACACAGCTCACATTTTCTTGCAAGCTACTAGCATATAAAAATGGGCGAAATCGGTTAACAGCCACGCCTTCCGCCCATACTCTATGTAAATATACCAAAGTCCATTTTGAAAAAAAGTTGCTGCGATTTTGATGAAACTTGGTGATTTGGTGAAGCTTAGAACAAAATTAAGATTAGGCTAGGTTTTAAGTTTGCAAAGGGTCTTAAAGAGGCGTGGCACAGCCCTAAATTTTAAGTTTAATGACGCCATTGCTCGTAAACTGTGCAAGATATTGTGATGAAATTTGGTACACGGATACAAATCTTGTGAATTTTGAATTGCGCATAAAGTGGGCGTGGCATTTCTTAACAATTAAAAAATTGGATTTCGTATAACTCCAAATTGGCACATACGATTTTCATTAAAATTTTAGGGATGATACCACTGAAAGTAGTCAACAATACAAGCCACGTCAATATACTGAAAAATTTATTTTAAGGGCGTGGCATAGCCAACAATATTTATGAACGTTATAAAAAGAGAACTAACAACGCAATCGTCATGAAATTTAATATGGCGGATACACTTGCTAAAAGGTGTCTTCTTGCAAAATTTTGGCACAATTGCGCAGGTGGGTGTGGCACCTCCGATATGAGCGAAATACGTTTAATGCTATGGATAGTGTGCTATGAGAGTAATCTTCATAAAATTTTGTGTAGAGGTGTCGGTAACTATAAGCTTCGGAATTAAATGAAACTTGACAAGATTGCATCAGTGGGCGTGGCACCTCCCTCATTCACATAAAGTTGTAAGTGCTATTTTAAGTGAACTATTGGAGCAATCGATCTGGAATTTGATGTAAGTGGTTTACTGGGTAATAGGTATATTTGAATCAAAAGCTGGCGAAATAGCAACAGTGGGCGCGGCATTTCCCATACAATTAAAATACCTTAAGTGGCATAACTATCGAAATTTATGAGCAATCATAGTGAAATTTGGTGTAAGCAGTTTTTTTATAAAAAGCTATTTCTGGATCAAAATCGGAGTGGATTGCACCAGTGGGTCTGTCACCGCCCTAACTACACAAGCTATTGTGCTAAAATTTGGTTTGATCATGTTGATCACGAATATCATTTATTGAAACAAAAGTGGGCGGAATTGTAAGAGTGGGCGTGACACATTTCGTGTTTTTCATTTCTATTCTATTTTTTTCAACATTTCCCATATTCTTTTGACATTTACAGTTTTTTTCAACACTTTTCCACATTTTTGAACCTTTTTACATTATTTTCGACTTATTCAACCTCCTCAACATTTTTTAACATTTATTTAAAAAGTACTTTTAATGTAGTGTAGGATATATGAGATTCGGCCTGGCCGAAAATAACACCTTTACTAGTTGTATTCTTAACGTGTAATTTGTGTAGGTATGCTGGAGTTTAAAACATTGAAATAGGTGATGAAACTTTGAGCTATTCTAGCTATTCGAGAAACTAAGTATTCAAGAAAAACAGTTTGATTTCATTAAAGTCACCCAAGAAAAAAAATTAATTGCATAAGCATTGTGCTATTGTCTATAAAAAGGTTTTGTTGCAAAGAAGTTACAGAAAAATGTTAGAGAATAGTGAGCGATTGGCACAGTTGCTTTAGGTTCTGTACAGTCCTCCAGTTAAGCATTTCAAGGCTGATTTTGTGGTAGATCTTAAAACACACTTACCATAAAAACCAGGAACCAAAAATAGTCGATATTTGTAATAATTGAGTTTAAAAATAACAATAAAGGAGAGGACGAAGTGTGAGTTTAAGTATACCGATGAATTTCTTTCGATGTAAGCGTAGATGAATGATCTTTTATTTTGTTAGATTTATTTTAAAATTCAGAAACAATCGAAAATTCGGATTCTAATTTTTTTTCGATCAAAAATAATCGTAATTTTTATTTTTTATTTATTTTAAATCCAAAATAACAGATATTTTGGGTTCTTATACATTTAGATCAAAAAATTCGTCATTTTCCATTTGTATAAGCATTGAGTGCTGTGGGCCTATTTATTTTTTTATTGCACCAATCTATTAAGCTCGTAAATGGATTTTGTTTGTCACTCACTCTGACTGAGTTGCTTCGCTGCTGCTTTACTGCTTCGACTTGTGTGAAGTGTGCGATACTTTTCGACATTGATTTTCAATGCAATTCAATATTTTTGAACTTACTCAATACTTTTCAAAATGTTTTGAAAAGTCAAAGTGTATCGAAATATGTCGATAAGTTTGAATGAAAGCAGAATCTGAAAAAACGAAAAAAAAAACATCGAAAACTGAACTTATTGAAAAATCATTAGTTGTCGGAAACTATCAAAAGCCTCGAAAGTTATCGAATATAGTTCAAAATAATCGAAAAATATCGAAAGAACAAAATTAAAGTAGCGCTTGGATATAAACATTTCGATCTGAGCTTGAACTTCAAACTGAGGACTTACATATCTTTCTGTGCATTTTCAATTTTATCTCCTGGTGAATATAATATATATATACATCGAACAAAAGTGCAACTCTATAGAAATCAACTCAAACGTTAACAATGTTGTGTGATAATTAAAATATTTCCAGCATGCAACACTTGCCAACAACTGTAGTATACTGGAATTTACTATTATTTTTTCAAACTTAAAAGTTGATAAAATGAAAATTCCTTAGAGAAAAAACAACAACTACGTAGAATAACAACAACAACAACAATTACAATTGACATGCAAATAAATAACAATTTAAAATCAATTAGAAGTAGCTAAAATTTTATCTACGAAATGCAAAATTGCAGAATAAATCTGTTGGAATGTGACATGAATAACCTAACAAAAGAATGCACTCAATCATGTGTACACTTAAAAAATGTTTTGCTTAGTATTTAAAGAAAGCCAAATCTTTGCTGTTTAATAAAATTTTTCAGGGCAAATTCAGCTGAATTTTGATTCTTAATTGACGCGTGAACTAAAAAATGTAATTTAATTTACATGTTATCATTTCCTTAATAATTTTTTTTTTCGCAGTGTACAAGGTGTTAACACTATTGTACAATCACTGCTGTAATTTGACAACAAATACACAGTTGCAATTTAAGGATACTACAAAACTTATTATGAGCTCAAACAAACACGTTGGGAAAGTTTTGAATAGAAGTTAAAAACTGCAAGCTGAAAGAGACAGCAATAGACTATACTTTGGAAAAAGATAAATGAATGAAGTGAAGAATGAAAGTGCTAATGGAAGGTGTCGTTGCTATTGTCTTGCAAATGAGTCAAATTAATTTTCTGCTAAAGTAAATATCAATTTAATTTCAGTTTATTTCCTTTTGCATAGAAAATATGTAGTTATTCATTCATTCAGATCTAATTTAATACTGCAAACAGTAACAAATTGACAAATACTCATTAAGTTGGAACAAAAATATTCTTTTTGATATTCTTAAGTGGACGTATTATAAAAAACTGCTTTTGGTTTCATAATCCAACTATTTTTGATATTCGAACACAAACAAAATGTAAGTTAAAATCGGATATCTGTTTTAGGTGGCTCCAAATAGTGCCGTGACTTAATCCTCACGGACGTTATCCTCATTTACTGAAGGGGGTCTCCGAAAATTATTCGGAAAAAGTCTCCATTTTGGTATAGCAATTATGTCCCCTAAATTTTCAGACAAATTCTTCCGAAAATAGCGGGTTTCATCCTCCGGACTATAGGGATAATGTCCGCATCAGTTGCATAATCGATACATAATCTCCAAAACAATTTTTGTTTGCTATAGACAACTTAAGTTACGGTAAGTGGGCGACCCGTGGCCGAAGCTCAAGACCTACATCCTTCAATAAGTTCAATATACTGCATGTTGTGCTGTATCAATTATCAATTATCAAGTACATATTACGTAGTTGTACAAGGAACATCTTTTCAGCGTACGCCAGCAAAAGTATTTTTTTAAATGAATATTTTCTCAGTTTCAGCCCACCCTATAAAAGGTAAATCTCAAACAAAACTATTACTTGTAAAAGTGACAACAGCAGCATTTGTTGCCAAGAGTTGTCAATGAATTCAATTGACTGTACTACAAATTTCGAATAAAAGCTGACATTTAATGTTCATACGTATATATGTTGAATTCTTGGACAAACCTAAGGAACTTAGACCATTTAGATTAGTAGATGAGCTACCATAAGCCATTTCAGCATAAGTCAAACCCATTATTCTTAAAATTGCAAACTATGAAACATGGATTTTTTGAATTAATGTTTATTACTACATATAATGAACTTTATGAAAAATTTTTAAAAACATTAAATGTCAGATATTGGTAAATCTTTTGAAAAAAATCTTTTAAAATTTTTATTTTCTGTAGGGTATTTCAATACATTTGGACTTTTTTCGGTACATTTGCGTAATGAAAAATCATCGTCGTCAGTACATTCGACAAGTTTTCAGTACTTTCGGTACATTTACCGTATTTCAGTACATTGGCGGTACATTTGGGCAATTTATAATACTGGCTTTTTTTTTAGGCAAATGAAAAAATGAAAATAATCGCAATGTGCAGATTTATTATAGTAATCTTTTTTTTTTTATGGTAAATAAATTAGATGGGAAAAGTGAGCACTTTTTTTTTGTTAGAAATTTGTTTGGAAAAGTTTCGTACATTTTAGTAAAATTGGGTGTTGAAGACAAAAAAGTACGTTTGGTGCATTTTCACAAAACCCAAATGGCATCACTGTTGTGAGTAAAAATTGAAAATTAACAATATCTCAGACTTCGTAGTAATTTATTTTGTAAACCTTTTTTAAAATTTTACATGATAGCAAAAAACTAAATTTGTAATCAAAAATCGGATCATAGTTTCTGAATGACAGAAAAATATTCCATAGAATAATTGGTAGCGTACAAATTGTGCGACTTATGGCTAATAATTTTTTAAGACTCCTCAACAACGTGTCTTTTTCATAAGAAATTAATTTAAAACCTTTCGAACATTTTCCCCATTAACCCTAAAAAGGTAATTTGGTCTCAGAGATATTCATATGAATATAACCGTAAAAATGCAACCATTAATAGCGAGCTGATTTCTTGGCTGTTCCGGTAGCAATATACTCGTATTACTAAAAAGTAGTGAAGTGTGGGATTTTTTTGCCAGAATAATGCCACCGTTTGAAGTCTGTAAAAACTAAATGAAATGAAAAAGTTACGCATAAAGGCGATATATTGATTTCCTTAAATTTACTTTGAATGAAAGTCGTTTACATCAAAGTTGATAAAAAACCGCTTCAAAATGATATCAAGACTTAGGATTGGGTTAAATGCGAAAATGATGCTTCATGCTTTTTACATTTCAAATATTCGAAATTTTGTAATTTTTCTTAATATTTTTGACTGTGTTTAAGTGCATGCAAAAATGAGACCCAAAGCTTAGATGAATTCCCATTGAAGTCAATTAAGGGTTAAACTTTTGCAGTTTTCTAGCTTGACATTTTATAAATATAAAATTATACCATAACAATAAGTATGCAATAATTGTACGATATTATTAATATTAGCAAACAATGTATATATGCGAATGCATGTAAGATGTTTTTTTGTGTGATATGGATTTCATTTGTCAAATATTCAAAGATTTCAAATCTGTTTGTGCACATGATATTGGTTATGCTTAACTGATTTATGGTATTTGCTGTACCAAATCAAAATAATTGCAAATTGCAATATTTATTGTACATAAGAAACTACATTTAACGACTTCATTTAAATGATTAATAATTCAATTTCCTTGACATTTATCCAGGCTTAAGTTAGCAAGTGTACACAATATATGAACTAATCAAAAATTACAAACAGAGTAATGTTTAAATACCAAAATGATAATGCAAGTTAAACAAATCACAGATGATGCAGAGAAAAGTTCTTGGATTTTAGATCTTTAAAAATTTAAAGTTTCAATTTCACTTTAAGTGATGATTTCAATTTCGAATTCAGGAGAAGTGGCAAAAATTTTATACCGCATTAAATATTTTGTACATCAAAAAAAGCAGACGGTGTTATAAAACAATGGCAGCACTTATACGCTTAAAAAGCAACAAAAATATATTTCTAAAAAACACAAAAACAACAGAAAAGCTGCTTTAAGCCAAACAATGAATTGCGCACCATCTTTATTTTGTTGTTCATGTCAGTTCCTCTTTAAAGTATTCGTTGTAACTTTGACTCCCGTCACGGCATTGGTGTGTGAAATTTTAAGTGTATTTGTAAACAAGAATGGCAATAATAAACAACAACAACAACAAGAACAACAGCAAAAACAGAAACACAACTAAGTATCTCAAGTTGATGGTTTTGAAATAAATGTTTTGTTTTTTTTTTTCGTATTTTTTATGCGCTTATTTGGTGCTGTTTTAACTTTAAGAGCTTTTCTTCTACTTTACTTCAGCTTTTCTACTTTTGTGTGTTATTTCTTGTGTGTTGGTGTGTGTAAGTCGCTCGTGGTCAATAGATTTTTAAGTTCAATTTCAAGCAGCGTGAGAACATTTCCGCCAAATTTAAAATGAAACAAAGAACATGGGAACAATTTGTTTGTTGAATCGTAATAAGAAAGAAAGGTGATAACAACTTACTGTAAAGGAAAAAGTAACTTTTTGTATTAATTTATTTTTATTCTTCCTAATTGAATGAAATAATATTTGCACATTGTAGGAATGGCAAATGGTATTAAAAAACTTTCATAGGGTCACTTAATCAACCTACTCTTAGCAATTCGAATTTGCCCAGTCACTGAAATACAAATTACTAATTGCCACAGAACAGTTTATGGTCATACCTAGAAGTAAATACTAGTCAAATCGGAAACTCTTTTGTATTCTTAACAAAACTAAAGTTTAATAATTATTTTACTGAGCTTACTGCTCAGTACAGTGCTTGTCAATAATAAATTTACAAAACAAAAGCCCTAAAGCTAGTCATACTACTTTCGTCTGTAGCTAAGTGGAATCATCAGTGATTCTTAAGCCGATTAGTAAGAATTTTTATTATATTTTGATATATCTTCCTTTTTGCATTGATTTGTTGTGAATTCAAGCAAAAAGATAAACAAAAAAAAAACAGATAAAATTATTTTTGCAAATCTATCCGAAAAAGACAGCAGATCAGGTTAAGAAATTCCTTCTAATCGGCTTAAAAGTCACTGACGATTACGCTTAGCAATGGATGAAACTTGCTTGACTAGGCTTAGACCTTTCTTTGTAAATTTGTCTTTGTTTAGTGTATTGGTGTTGCCACACACTGTACTGAACAGAGAACTTGTTTCAATAAATAAAAATTATTTTTATTCCACCACAACTACAATTTTAGTATTTCGAAATTTTTGTTTCTTTTAATCGACTGATCATTACGTATGACAACTTAGCATAAAGATTTCAGCCACAGGCATTTACCGATTTTTAAATTTAAAAGAATATCGGTGTTTACTAAGTGACCATTAGATTGATAAAATAGTGAATGTTTAATTGTATTAGTTTTTCTCTTCCTCAATGTGCTAAAAACTTGAAACATTTTTGAAGACACGTTAGCTAAGACAGCAATAACTTTCCTCTAAAAGACATATTTTTTTAGTTTGCGGTTCTCACAATTCGAACGTCAAGTAGGCAATTCTTCTAAAAATCTTCCTCATATAGACGATATTTGTTGTTTTTTCATCATGGGTTTCAACCCGTTAATTTTTATAGTTTATTAATCCGGTCTTGGAAATATGAAAGAACTTTGACAATTCTCAATAGATCTTACGAAATTGTTTTATTTTTACTAAGTTGCAACTTATCTCAACTTGTTTGCAAAACGACACCGTTATTGGTTAGATAAAATCGAGCAATTTTTTGACATTTCCCATCACATTGGCCAGTGGTACGGGCGATATCTCTGCCATTCCGGCTCGAATGTTCCTTTAATCCCTTCTAAGGGCCTTAGTCAATTTGGCAAAGACTTCAAATTTCTCACGAAAACAAGTCCGGTGAAGAGATATCCATAAATCTTGTTGTCCAGTCAACATCACTGGCTTCCGACACCACACATTCCGGAAACTTTCGACGCAAAATGTCCATGGCAGAGCGAACAGAGTAGCTTGTCGCATCGTCTTGTTGGAAGCAGAAGTTTTCCACGCATTTGCGGTAACACAAAGTGTGCCAAAATCCACCGATATCGATTGCGATTGTCTGTTTTACCAGCTCTGAAGATCCAATGATAGTATTGGAGCTTAGGAAACTCAAATAAAGCTCGGTGACCTGAACTTCTTTCCAAAATCAAGTTTAAAAAACAGTCTCTGGATAAGCTTTCAAGATATCGACCGATGAGTTTTTTATGCATTTGGAAACCTAAAATCTTTTTCGCATTATATTCCGTTTGGATAAAGGATTATATTGAAATAGTCTGTGGTTATAAAATTACGTTTCTCTTTTTTACTGGTGTTTGCTGCGTCCATTAATCCCTTCATTTCAATATAAAAATGTACCTCTACACGTTTCACTGTTAAGCAAAAAAGAAAAAAATTTAATAGAATTATTTTCTGGCTGACTGAAGATCTCAAAAGACATATTCATATCCATCGTTAAGTGGCATATGATCGATTTAAATTTTTTAATCGAATTAATTTTAAGTAAACGTCATGTGCACACAAATATTAAAAAATAATAAAAGCAAAAGGAAGCACATGCTACTTAAATATTCATACAATTTGTTGGCTCCCCTCTCCACAAACTTCTCAGTTTCCACCCATTCCATCCACGAGAAAGTGAGTACTAATAACTTTTTCTGGCCATTACTTTCTTGACCGCATTAATGTGACTTTTGTCAACTTTTGTCGCACACTTTTCCCATTTTTTTTTTACTAATTTTTTTCTTTCTTCACAAACGATGTGACTGACTGCGTTAAGCGCACCATCTTTTGTCTGTTGCCTTTGTTATTTTTATGGTTTTTTCATTTGTCGCCACCAATGTCAACATTGTGTGTTGATGGCGACAACAACGGCATCAACTTACCCTACCGCCCCTCGTCAACATCGCAGCAAATGACGATTATGACGACTTTGGCCGCAAAATAGAAAAACTTTGTTGATTGCTCTGCGTTAACTGCAGCTGTGTGCTCTGCTCTGTTTCACTATTGCTGGACAGTAGCAGCGCCTCGCCCACGTCATCATCTATAGAACATATCCTTTGTCTAAAACGTTTTCTTACAATGAAAAAAAAAAATACTGTCAATGTTGTGCATGCGGTAAACAAAAGCAACACAGAGAGCAAATGAGGCAGGGAGAGTGCCCGTACGAAAAAAATAACTGTAATTAAACGCAAGCTCCACGGAAACTATAAAAGTTTGACAGCGACTGTTTTTTATTGCGTCTAACAATATTTTTTCATTTCATTTTTTGCCCACAATTTTTTCGCTTCCTAAATATGACCAAAATCGTATTTATTTTGTGAGATACTGAGAAATAGCAAAATTAAATCTGAAATGACCCCAAAATTTCTGTTTTTGCATAGCAACAGTTTTGTGCCTTATTTTGTTAACATTTTTTCCCAATTCTTTTTTTGTGTACTGTGGGAAGAATTCTTTAAGAATAAGTAAAATTTTTTGAGAACGGAATGGCCTACGATTTAGTAAAGAAGGAGCAGTAGGTCAATTCATACTTTAGGAACGCAGACTTATTTAGATTTGCCTTTAGTATTATTGCTATCAATGTCCTATAACTCCATTAGAAGCGTAGGTTCCGAAAAAAGTCTCATTCCGAACTCTGGCTCGCTGTCTTATTATGTCAGCTCGGTCCTATTTTTATCATTTCATGTTTTATCATTCATCACTAAGGTCTCTCTCTATATCTTTCACTCCTAGGCGATTCAGCAGAACGCTGATCGAGTAGTAACTTTGCCAATCGTTTGGAAAATCTTTTACCGGTGTGTAAAATTTGTTCAAAGTTTCTAAAGAAAATCATTATTTTCTGGTGAGCCCTCGTAATATCTGGAACATTTTTACTAAAACAAATTAGTGTTTCAGTAAGAGTTTCAAAATGCGCTGTAATAAAAATTTGTGGTGTTAAAAAAATAATTTTATCCACTGTAGAGACTACGAAGATATTTGTGATGACAACGACTACTGTGGTTGCGAATGCCTCAAATTAGATTACGACTTTCTTACATATCACAAGTTGGTGTAGTGAAAGAAATGATTAAATTCGGACTTAGTTTAATAAACTTTAAGTTTCATTTCTTATAAATTCGTCAGATATGTAGCAATAAATTTTGACTAACTTCTTTAGCTGTTGTATCCATAGTACGTCGCCGAAATTAATTTTTCATCATGAATTTCATTAGAGCTGCTGCTGCTGCTATTTCTTTTTCTGCTCAACTTGCAGTGAGCAACCTTATGGAGTAAAAGTTATAAGCTTGTTCAGCTACACGCTTCAATAGATGCTACCAAAAAATTAACTTAATTCTGTCTTGTTTTTGTTGCATAAAAATATCTTTTTATTCCTTATTTTTGTGCTTAGATTTTGTTATGCCCTTTCACAGTTTTTTTTTTTCATCTATGTTACATGTAGGCAAGTGGCAAAATTTTGTGGCATCTTTTGGCGTAGTAAGTTTTTGTTGGCTAAAAACGACAAGCGAAAATTCATTAAAGTAACCGTTCATTTTCAACACACGCTGCAAAGCCCAGTGCCAACAGCTTTTAACAGCAATCGAACTTTGCATGAAAAAGTTAAAGAGAAAAAATTACCGAAGTGAAGTAAAAACAAAACTGAAGAAAAAGTGAAACCGAAGCTAAAAGTGTGGTAAGAAAAACAAAATAATAACAAATTACAAAACCGAAAATGAGTTCTTGTCCTGTGGTTACTACATGCTTGGTATGGCAATAATATTTAAGCAGAATTGCTTAAGTATATGTGTGTCTGCGGTATGTACGCGCGTGTGTGTGTGTGTGTGTGTGGGTAAGTGTGAAGTTTTTTTACTTAATTTTGAGCAATTTTCAAATTAAATTTTGTTGGTATTCATTTAGAAATTAATTTTTTAAAAACTTTGTTAGTGAATTTTCGGTTACTCATACGCCCAGTTAACCACTTAATTAGAGGAGTTTGTTTGAATAATTTCAGGCATTTAAACATTTTCAATGATTTCATTTTAACTTTTAAACAGATCAGATTTATTTCTCTTTTAAGTGTAGTTCTAGTTCATTCTAGGCAATTTATTTTGGAACTTTTACTGATTAACCAATAATATGTCGGCATAATTTGTTGAGGCCTGAACTGAATGTCACATTTAAACTATTATTTTCTTGAAGAATCCATTTTCTTTTTCTTACATCTTTAGAAAAGACTTCACTTCTTGCTTGTGTTTTCAGTGTTTGGTAGATGAATAATTCAAGAAATGTGGTGTCTCTAAAGTTAATATGCTTTCTTAACAACGTTGGTCCTCAGGCAATCCGCATTTTCTATAGGGAATTAAAAATAATTTTATTTTTAACTTATTTGTTTAAAAATGGGACGTGCATATGGTTTTAGTAAAAATGTTCAAGTGAGCAATAGAAGTACAGTATTTTATGAAACATTTTAACTATGATGCTACTAAGCACTATGTAGCCATATCATTCTTCTTTTAGTATTAACACCTAACATTTCCTTAAATATTTTCACGCTCTGTGCTTTATAAATTTTATAACCGAATTTCATTTCGATATCTCACAATCTGAAGCTCACTTCACGGAGCTTCAAAAAACCACGCATATTCAAGTGTGTGCATGTGTGTGGATGTGTGCATGTGTGTGGACGTGTGCATGTAAAGTGTCAATAATGCGTACACGTACTTGACAACTTCATGTTTGTGTTGAACGTACTCAAGATGTTGGTGGCGCTGGTGATTATTTCCGGCCAGCAGTGCATAAGAACACAAAAGTTCCGAAAAGTTTTTTATTGCTTTGTTGGTTAGTTGGGTTGTTTGTTTGTTTTCCTCAAAGACAATCAAACGAAAACTTAGCTTTTGATTGCAAAAAGTTTTCGTCACAAATACACACACACACACATTTCATTATACACGCGTGTGCATGACTATGTTGACTACACTTACACACTACTAGCAGTATGTTGGCTTCATTAGTTAAAACTGTGCTGCACAAAAGTTGCATGAAAATATCACGATTTAACGTTAGTTTTATTTGAGTCCCCTTTGTTTTTGGTTAAACACAAAAATCTGAATAGAAATTACAAATTGATTTTGATTGATAGCCAATAAACCAATTGAATTTTATTAAAAATACAAAACTAAGAGAGCAAAACTAAAATTAGCAATGTTAGCTACTGTGGAAACTTTTACTTAATTAATCAAACTTGCGGCTATTGCCTTGCATAGCAAGTGCTCTGTTCACAACTTCTTTTGGTAAGTAATTGAAAAATTAAATTTGCTGAAATGAAATAGCACCAGGCAATGAGACCAAAAAAATATTTACCAATCTTAAATTAAAAATATGTTTTTTACCTTCATTGAAAATTTTGAAGTACCTATCACATAAATATATATGTATGTATGTATGTTTATGGCTGCATAAAAAGCGTAAAAAAGTGCAACTTGAAAAATGGTCACCATTACGAACAATTTCTCAATTACGATTTTCAATTGTTTGCAGGAACAGAAATTTAATTTAAACGAATGAGCCACTAAATTACGATTGCATCAATGTAGCGTCAAAGCAGATTGAGGTAGAAAGAGCCGAAAAAAAAGACTTTTTTAGGGAAAGGGTATACAAAGTTGCAGCATCGTTTGCAATAATGCACTGAAATAAATCTTTTTGGAAAGCTGACTTTTGATATAAAATTTTTATTTAACGTAATGAATTTAACTTAAGAAAATGAGTTTGCAATAAGCGCATTACCTTGTGGCATTTATCTTACAAAGCTTTTATCTCATGCTACTTTTATGACATGTGATTTTTATCTCTTTTTTACAACATAAACAACTTTTGAAAATAAAAGTATAGTAATATATTTTATCATTTTTTTTTCATGTGATTTTAATCAGAAAAATTTCTTATCACATGAGTTTTTTATAAGAGAAAATTTTTTCTCAGGCAATTTCTATCTCACAAAACTTTTTTCTCATAACTTTTTTATCCCCTTAAAACTTTTGTCACATGAGATATTTATTTCAGTGGACCTTTGTATGCAAGTTATGTATTCTTTTTAATTTCAAATCATTAAAAATTTATCTCACATGTGATTTCATGTTACTGAAACTGTCTCTCAATTAATTTTTGTACCAAGCGATTATTTTAATATACATTTTTCTCTCACTCTTATCCCATGCTGGAGTTTTTGGAGTAGGAGCTGCTGTTTTGAGAGTAGGAGCTGCTAAGCCAAAATATTATTGATATACTATATTTACTAGGTGTCGGTGTAAATAGATGTTTTTTCAAGAAGTCATTGTTCAATATGGAAAAATTAATATACAATTTATTTAAAAAGTATTGAGTTTTTATGTCATGAGATTATTCTGCTTCTATACATAGCCAACGAATTAATTTTTTGTGATGTGAGGGTTTTATATTATGTCAGTTTGTCCTGATGAATACCGCCTCAAAGAAGTCTTATTTTCTGTTGAGATTTTTGTCACCTGTGACTTTTATCCCATGCAATATATATATTATGCTATTTTGATACCAAGTAGTTTCTATACGTTAATATTTTCTCACGTCTTCATATCTCATAACTGACAAAACACAAAGTCAGTTGCAATTCTGCAAGAGTTGAAACTGTGATTAGATAAGCAATATTTTTTCAAGTTTCACGTCTCACAGACACAGTAAAGGTAGCTAAATTTTTAGCTGTGTAAGTGCAGTTCACTACATACATATGAACGTTTGTATGTATTGGCGTTCAAATTCAACAAATCAAACACACTTCATACGCTAGCGGCTTCAAACGCCGTTGATGGCATCGTACGGCAAATGGACGCGTTCAAAACGAACGCCGAATGGCAGTAACAAACGTCAAATGGTCAGAATGCAGTGATGAAGTAGTAAAAAGGCAAATAAAGAGAAGGGGCACAAACGACAGCAGCATTACAATCGACGATGGCAATTTTGTGTTTGCGTTTCAGATTTTTTCTTTTGTAACTTTTATTTTTTATTGCAATTGTGTAAGTAAATTGAATTGTGTGCTGTGCCTGTCAGACCTCACCCCCTTACAGTGAAACTCACTAACAGTTGACCACATTAAAGTGTTCAAAAAACCGCAAAAGTTCGACTCTGACTGTGTGTGTGTGAGAACACAAATCAAAATCAAAACGAAAACGTAAAATGAACATTTCTGAAATTCAACGCAAACACTTAGAAAGGCACAACTGCAAACACTCACACTTACACACACATGCACATGCTCGAACATTGACATGTAAGCTTGAGCTTGTTTCGGTTACAGTTTGTACGCACACACAGATATACAAACAAATTGCGAATTGGCAACGAAATAAAAATTTAGAAAATTGCATACAAACGAGTGTTTGGCTAAAACTCGAAAAATGTGTATGTGTGTATTTGTACTTATGGTATGTTAGTGTTTGTTTTATGTTAGCTTAAAAAATATGCAATGAGCGAAATACATGTGGCAGCTTTTTATACCACTCTCCTTTCTTTATGTGGTGTGTGTTTATTTTCGTTGGTTTGTTGTGTGTGTGCATGATTGTATGTAGTTGCTTTGTGCATTTCAAATCTTTGCGATGATTGCTCTCGTTCTCTGCAAAAATGACAGACACAACAACATTAACAAAACTTACAATTTTTGCGTTGTTATGTAAAAATGTAATTAATTAAAACAAAAATTTTACTCCCATTGGCATATTACTGCTACATATGAGTGTTGCAATCAACTAATTGTGTTTTCAGTTCTTGGCGTCTCTGATGGATTTTAATGAGAAACTTTTTGCTTTTTAATGAAACAATTTTGTATTAAGTTTAGAAAAATTCGAGCTAAAGATACTAAGATAACAATTCAAATTCAGACTGCATAGTTTTGGTTGTACGAAAAGAATTAATTTTCGCACAGTGAAAAAGTTACTTAAAAATCGTTTGTACAGTACCAGAGCTCATTTACTTGAATGAAGTAAACTACTTTTCGGATGACAAACTTTGCTCTGGGAAGTTGTCTATTTGTACGCTAACTCATTCTGTGAAAAGTCTGCACCCTTGTGATGAAGAAGAAAAATGGATACAGAGACTTTAAAGCGTCTTCTGTTATTCTTTTTTTCAATACCTATTTTGTCGCTGTGACAAAATTTAAGTCAGGTGAAAATCAGTACATTAATAATAATCTTCTAAATTCAGTAACTATCCCCGAGCTGGGGAAAAAGTTGTGAGAACTAAATGGTCGAGCCAAAGAAGAGTCATCGTCATTACTTCATTCATCTCCAAGCTTGGCATAGCACAGCAACAAATCTGTTCCATCTTTCCTGGTATGCAACCAGGAAAATCAGGTGTAGTTACGTTTTCATCTGTCTCAGTGCTTCTGCTATGACTGTTGATATCTACATTGTTCTTGACCTTCGAACTCGCCGTACACCCTGAAAGTAACATGCAAAGGACTGATTCGCGATGTTGTAGTTTGACTTCCTCAGGGTGCGCCATTTAAGCTGCCTTATCACAATGCTCAACAGATATTGACTGGTTTAACGCAACAATTTCTGGTTGGATATGATTTGCGGCTAAAGATCTATCGCAGACAGCGATTAACAAAAGCCTGTTATTTTCTTGATATGTTTGCGGAAACTCTCTAGGTTTCACAGGCACATAAAAGCACGGATTTCACTTTGGATTCGAAGAGTCTCAACTCAGTGTCTAAAAAGATTTCACTCGATTACTAAACTGGAAGATGAGCTGGATCAATAATCAAACTTATGGACCCGTATGTCAGACATTGCAGAAAGAAGTAACCACAGCAGTTATACCATTAAGATGATCTGATTGATGATCTTTAAAGAAAAAATCTACTGACAACCTGTTCTTGTATTGGGAGTTGTTTTTTTGAATTCTGACTTTTTCAGCGAAAACTTTGCTGTCGGTGCGACATCGTTGGCGGAAGGACATCTATAGTAAAATAGTTAAATGTAACAACCAAGTTAAGTTAAGCAAAGGCCCAACATTTTGGTTTAATTTTATATCAATTCATGTGAAATAAGGCAGTTACCATAGAAAATTTTTGCAATGTTACGATACAATAGCAAACCATAATTAAAATCAAATAATTTCAGAATTTCAAGATTCATAGGAATTGCTCTCTCCCACAAGAATTGTTTCCGGGTACCGTGAATGAGTACAAGAGCTTCAACTTCCAATGAGGTGCGATTTTATCTTACACTTTTGTGCTAGAAAAATTAACATTCCAAGCACCCGTAGGAAACACGTGCTACACCAACATATGTTACCATATCAAGTTGAGGCAAAACAATAACAGAGAATATTGGAATGTCAAGTGGGAGAAAATAAAATCACAAAAGAGCGCCATTAAAAGTTCGGATGGTGAGTAACAGTAAGTGTGGTGAAATTCTCGTCTCATGTTGAAAAACCAACAAATGACTCACGAAAAACAGTTGCGCAAATGGCGCAACGTAAAAGACAACATTTCTACGACCAATACCAATGTAAATCAACGTTTGTTTGCTCGCCGGTGACGACGATGTTTGACGAAAGAACAACAAACGACAATTTCAGTTTTGTTTGTGAAACGAATGCGTGCGGACGTGTTGCTGTCGTAAAATAAAGTTATCATTGTTTTGTGTGTAAAAAAATATTTTAAAATTCTTTTGGACTAAAAAAAAATAAGATTTTCAAATAAGAACTTATCGCAAAATAAAGACAAAGCTACATAATTTCAGAACTGACATAAATCAATTTTGAAATATTTTTGTTTTCGCTCCTAACTGATATATTAACCATAATATCCGTCATTAAGTACACATCTTACTTCGATAAAAATTTGCAAAATTTCCGTGACCATTTAAATTAATCAAAAAAAAGAAAACAAAAATAGATGTGAATTATAATTACAAAAACAACACTTATGGCGAAAACGGCGGCGAAATATTAAAAATGGTGGCGAACATAATGAGCAAAATTAATTGCAAGCCATTCAAATTAATAATAAGTAATTTTGTGGTGTTATCGCGCCGCAAAATATGCAACGGTAAATGAAATAGAGCCAACTCTCCCCGCATCAATATAATGTGAAGAAAACCGCTAACAAATTTTCACAAAAAAAGTGAGGGTAAACGTGACGACGCTCGACAACATCTTTGAAAGCGTGTTCGCGCGTAAACAAAAAAAAAAAACAACGCGTTAGTGTGTTTAACAAACCGGAAACGGAAGTGCATTTAAATACAACATAACGTTAGAAGAAACAAAAAAAAAGCTACAAATAAAAACAAAATCAGTGAACAAACACAAAAAAAAAATTAAAGCAACTACACATAAACAAAAAAAATAGTAGGGGGAACAACAAAATTTTATTAAGCGTAACGTTGGAACTTTACGAGCCAACTGTGTGTTGCCAATGTGTTGGTACGGTTATTACAACAACAACAGCCACAGTAGTGAGTATAACTACAAAAAGCACCGACAGCCAGAAAGTGTTAGTATATTTGGTCTTGGTACTTGTTGTTAGTGTTTTGGTTTTATTTTGATTTCTTTTGTTTTGTCTTTGTTGCGCTTTATTACACTGCAACTTTATAGGATTTTTTTATGTCGCTACACTAACATTCAGAAAGTTTTATATATGCATACCTACACATACACACACACTTATTAATGTCTGATTTTATGTATTTTTACTATGTAAGTTTTTGGCGGTGTATTTGCAATCACAGCAGACTGTAATTGGCAATTAAAAACTGTTTTTAACCCATTACTTACCATTACCATTTTTTTTAATGTTTTTCAAGTTATTGACATTCAACTTGTCATCTTAAATGATTTTCTTTGAACTGTGTAAAATCACAAGAAGTGCGTTTGATTGTAAGACTTAAAATATATTTTGCAAAAAGTAAGGACCTAATTTCACTTGGCTTTGTAGCAGGCTAAGTGCTTTAAACAACAGAAGTGCAAAGAGCTTGTTGCGATTTTTAATTCACTTATAAAAAAAAAATTAAATTAATAACTCAAAGCACAATCAAAAACAATAAAGAGAAAAAATAAATTTATAAGTGATATAGCATCCAACATTTTTCTGAAGAAACTTTAAGTTCATAGTGTCTATGACTGAGTTTGAACGTTGAAAACTAATTTCAATTTTGATGGAGCACAGTTTGCTTAGTTAGCAAATGTTGAAATATTTATGATTAATTTAAATTTTATTATTTACTTTCTGATCGAAAAGATCTGTGGCACAAATCAGAACTCAAATGACGATATATCTTCCAATTCGGATGCTCTGAAATTTTTTTTATTAGTTTTAGACAATATAAATATAGTTAGACGAAATAAAATTTTCATTCATTTGTGCGTAACGATAAATTTACTTTATCATAACACCAATAAATGTCAAATGCTTAAGCTTATGTAATACCCAAATAAATTTGTAAAAAAAAATTTTCGGGCCATTTTTTGGTGCTACGACAAAAATTTGTCTATATTATGAGCCACAGCAGAGTTTTCAAGGAACTTAGAGGATACAAAAAGGTAGTAACTTTAAACATCGCATGTCTTCAAGGCTTCTTCTAAGTCTTCAAGAACTACAAAAAAAGTATTTATCGAACAATTTTATAGTCTGTCTCATCCATTTAGTTCTCTTATAGCTTGTGGCATGTCCGACACCGGATATACTAGACAAATAAGTTTAGCATTAGAAACTGAGTGAGTTGGAAAAATTTGGCAGTATATCAGAATGACTTCCAGTATGTATGACAACTCAGTTTTTCAAAATCTATTATAATTTTAAATTAAAGTCGTGGGAAATGGGCGGCTCTGAGCCATGGCTTAATTGCTCGATCCTCTAGTACGTTCAACCCCGTTGGTCAATAAACAACTGAACTTAAATTTCATCACTCAGCTAATTTTTAACATCTGAACTGAATGTTTTTACAAAGTAAAAAAATATTTTTAAGTTACTCCAAAAACAATTCTTTCACATTTAAATATAATTTCTCTACGTTTAAATGTTAATCTGACCATTCAAGACAGTTTCTTAGCTCCAGATATTTTCAATTAAAGGAAATAAGGTGCTATGCAGAAGCCAAAACTAAAACCTGCTTTGTGCTTAATACAAAATATAATCATTTGTTTAACGACAATTTTTTTTGTTTTATAAATGAAAAATACCCTTCTACTGGTAAAAATAGGTTAAAATATTAACCTAACAAAACTTAATCAGCAAATTTCTTTGTTTTATTTTTATCGTACACTCTGTTTTTATAAATTCGTTACATTCCCTCTCGTTGGCCACTAATTTGTGTGATTTTGTGTTCTTTGTCTAGTGCTTTGCCACCAATACGAACGATGGATATAGTACGATTATTTTGGTTACAACCGCCTAAAAATGAGAATGGTTATGTTCACTACAATTAACGTATTTCGTTAACTGTTACGAGTATTTCACATGCTCGTTATTGTGTACGTGGTGCGTTCAGGCGTATGTGTGTGTTTTAATGTTAACATTAAATTATTGTAAATCGTTGGCAATTTTATTATATAAAATGGTTTTAATGTTGGCTTGTGGCTTAAGCTAATACGACAACAAACAAAATGATTTAGACAATAATTTCGGAGTATGTGTGTACTTTGTGCGTTGAAAAAACAAAAATTTAGTTAATGCGCTTAAATTAAAATCTGACGGTCCGATATATTTTGAGCATACTAAATATTGAATACTACTTGTATGCAAAGCAGTAATGTCATTTGAGTTTTGATGAAAAATTTGGAGATGAAACTTGAATTCTACATTTTAGAAGGCGAATGTACTTTTTTTTTGAGAAAAAGTAAATATTTTTAAAATAAATATAACATTTTTTCTTTTAATGCATATTATTTAATTTGATTCAGATTTAGTGTTCTCCTGGCTCAAGTTCTTACAATTATAATAAAAAATAAACTTTTGAAATAACTTTGTTCAAATAAGACCAGCATTAAGTGAGGCACAGATTTGAAATATCAATTAACTGCTTTAAAAGTATTCTGCCATCATTGAACGTGGTGAATTGAATAATATTTCAGCTTTATGCCAGCTGCATGCTTGATGTTTCTTTCCTTTTTTCATAATCAGCTCAAGCACATTTTAGGTACATCAATATATTTTGGAGTTGAAACGGAAGCAACAATTTTTATTTAATTTGCAGCCAAATGGAAAGCAAAGGTTCAAAGAAAATGTCTTCTTATTGTTTGTTTTAGAAAATACTGAATTTCAGTCAACGATTTTAACCATGGCCGTCTCAAAATTTTAGTACTGTCGATAACATCCAAAAATGCGTTCCATTTCTTAACTTTATTACGTAAACTGTAACCATTTTATAATTATAGCAATAGATAAAACCTTATAGGGACTGTCCCAGACAAAACTTACGTTTATTATTTTTTGTATTATGCTATACCTGATAATCTTATAGGTCTAAAAAGACACAATATTTGTTTTATATAAAGTGACGTCTAATATGATGTATAACACTTGATTTTGTCCACATACCTGCCAAATCCAGAAATATAATATTTAGCTATAGCATAAATAGTTGGTGCATCAGAAAAAACTGTATTTACGGTTATTTCTAATTATAAGAAGGGCCTACCTGTTTCACGAAAAAAAAGGTTCAGGCAGAAAACCAGAATTTTCTAACACAAAGGTAGCGACGTAGGTGAAGCGCCTTTTTAAGCAAAATCCCAACACCTCTGTGCGAGATATGCCGGCTAGAGCAGATACATTAAAATCTATTGTGCAAAAGATAAAGGAGAAAAGTAAGCTAAAAACATACAGAGTTCAAAAAGTACCAGACCGTTCTGATGAAAAGCACTTAATGGCTCCGATGCGAGCCCGAAAATTGAATGAAAGGTACCTGACTAAATTTGATTGCTGTGTTATGGACGACGAAACTTACGTTGAAGCAGATTTTAAGCAGCTACCTGGGCACGAATTTTATACATCACTGAAGAAGAAGCATGTGTCTAGTATATTTGAAGAAAACAAATTCGAAATTTCAGAAGCAATATATGGTTTGGCCCGCCATATGCACCTGTGATCTCAGAAGCAGATTTTTTGTTGCGAAAGTCACAATCAATTCCAAAGTTCATATGGACGAGTGCCTCGAAAAACGTCTTCTACCATTTTTTCGTGCACATGAGGGTACCATGATGTTCTGGCCAGATTTAGCAACCTCTCTAAAGCTACGATGGAATGGTATGCAAATAAAAAAATCAATTTTGTACCAAAAATAGCATATCCGCTCAACTGCCCAGATCTTCACCCAATTGAAAGATATTGGGCTCTAATGAAAAGAGATTTTTGAAGTAGTGGTAAGAATGCAAACAATTCACAAGACTTCAGACTTAAGTGGAAAAAATCGTACCATACTGTCGATGAAACGACTGGACAAAATTTAATGAAGGGCCTTACGAAAGTAAGTAAGAAACTTTTATAAAAAAAAAAAATGTTACTTAGTTTTTAGTTATTTCTATTCTGAACACTAGCCATAAATAATAAAAAACGAAAATAGACCAAAAAAATTTCTGGGTATTTTTTTATAACTAAAAAGCAAAACGTAAGTTTTTTCTGGGACAGTCCTTACTTACATATTAGGAAACTAACACAAGAAATCTTGAGTACTCAATATACCCAAAAAAAATGTTTTTTCTTCGAGGTAAAACCCATTTTCATCATGGACGTTTTTACTTAACTAGCTCTGCGGAAATTATTATTAAAGCCACATACTGATCGTTCAATGGTTATTTGAAATCAAAATTCTTAAAAGGTACAGTACCTCGATTCCACGCAAAATAGCATTTTCAAAGTGTTGACTTAGAATTATAGCATTTTAATGTTAACCACCATTTAATGAAATATACATACACCTGGTGTAAACCAAAATAAAATCTCAAAATTTGAGATAGCCTTTGTTTAATTAATAAAGAATTTTTAAAACATTTTAGCATGATTTTAATGTTATACCATTCATGCTACGAATCATTTCTAATTTATGTTGGATTAAAAATCAATTACTTTTGCATTAATTTTTTTGGTTGGAATACTACTTCATTACCTGTCTGTCCATTACTCTTCGTTTCACGCATCACTTCTATATAATAATGAAAAGAGTATTGTGTACTTTAACGACTATTTTTTTAGTGGTTTCATATGGTTATGGTGGACGCGGTAGCAGCTAATTAAGACTTAATTTTCAATGAATTTTCCTATGGGAGCCATTTTAATCGGAAAGTAGTAAAAGTAGTAAAAGTAGTAGTAATGCACTAAATGCTTTTTATGTCAAAGTGCCTTAAAATCATTCAAACTTTGCGATTTTGTATAAGTCTGAGCGGCGAAACGATCTTTTTCTTGAATAATTTTTTTTCAAGCTCAATTAAACTACCAGATGTCTGATTTACTGCAATTAATTTAATCAATATTTTATACGTTGTAAGCCTAACACTTAATTTCCATAAATTAACCGTATGATGTTTTATGTAATAAAAATACCGACATTATTAATTTCTATAATTCATGGTGGTACGCACATCAATAATACCAAAAACAAATAAATCGGTTTCTGCCATAACTACGAAAATACTTAATGTAATTATGAAAATACATTAATTTTGTTGTTAACTGAGATTTAAAATTCAAGTGAGGAATGCACGAAGTATACGTGACATTAATTAAATACAATGAATTAAATGTTGCTCATACGCCCTGATGAGCACAATAAATAAAAACACTGGCAGCAATCAATACGTTCAATATACCATATACGTATAATGTAAAACAAACACACAGACAAATATTAAGTTAAAAGTATTTGTGTATAAGCACACTTCATTAACACTATTAAATATTACACACACACATTCATACATATTTATTCATTAAGCACAAGTTCACATGAAGAAGGCATACAAAAATGCAGTTATTTTCGTGGTTGACTTTAAATTAATGGAATTTTATTTGCATGAAATGTGTGAATATTTCTCTGCAATATCGCTTTCGCGCTATAAATACACGACAAATGTCTGTGTGTGTGTGTTCATGTCTGAATGTTTAATTCCCACGTGCAACCTCTTCATTCTGCAAGCTGCTGTTGTTTTATTTTCGTTCTATTCATTTCCATTTTCTCGCAGTTTCCGGCATGAAATGATGAATTTATTATTGTGATTGCTGTTGCTCGTTTTGCTATTTTTTTTTTGTTTTGTTTTATTTTGTTGCTATTGTCGTGCAATGTGTTGTTGGCGTAATCCGTATATTAAAAACAAATATATTTTCCACGTTTTCTTTTAAGCGCATTTGTTTTTTTTTGTTTTCCTTTGTTTTTGGTTTAACTTCTCTTGGTTTTTATTTTTCGTTTATTTTTGTTTTTATTGATTAATTGCATTTTCATAAATAACCGAATATAAATCACATACGGCAGCACTGTCTGTAACTTACATACGTCATGAATGTTAATGAAATGGGAATGGTTGACATGGGGCGACAAAATTAAATTGTAAGCGAAGTGCATGCTAATTAATTCAATTTTTTTGTACTGCCCCTTTTTTTCAAGTTCATGGTTTTTCCTCAATGTATAAGAAAAATTTTTTACCGCCTTTGGTATATTTGGTTTTTGTTTGAAATGAGTTGTAGTTAAAAAAGTGTGATATTAGGTAGGCTATTATTTTAAAATTATGTAGCTAACATAATAAAGGTTATTGTGGGTAACTTATATGTGCAATTATATACATATTTGCTTTCGGTTTTTTTAAATAGCACATGTTGAAATATATGTTAGATATGTGTGGGCTAATTCATTTTATAGAGAAAGTACTCAGAAGTACGTGCATGATTTGATTCTCATCAAATGTTTTCTTTAGAAACGTTTTAAGAAACTTCAGCATAATAATATTGTACACTTAGTTGTAAAGAAAATGTTTGAATACGAAAACCAAAGAAAAAAAACTGACTAAATCTATTTAATATATCAGATATTAAGATAAATTCCTCATATGGCAGTACTAGTCTTACATGTTGTCGATTATATATACCTTTGTGAGTGCACACATTTAAAGAAAAATTTGGTTGCTTAAGGTAATATAACACTTGGCATAACTACAAAAAAAAATTATTTCAATTTGCCTAGCAAGGTTTCTGATATTGATTTGATGACTACGTATCCCTCAATGAACTAATCGTTATAAAAAGCTCTTTGCAAGCATGTTGCGCCAAAAAAATCGAGACGGATGAACATTTTTTCAGTTAATTTACCTTTCTTTTTTTGGTGCAAGTGACCAAATAAACGCAGTATATCGTTTTATTATATAAAGTAAGTCCTATGGGTCGAAAATCGTTCAATACGATATAGGATCAGTAGTATTATTAAATCATTTGAGTTGAATTTAACACATTTATTATATCTTCTAAGCCTCATCTACTTTTTAAAAAAATGGAGAAAAATTTTACACTTGGTTTCAGCGGGAGAAAATGCAGAAAAAGATCATAGACAAAGTAAATTTTAGTGAACATTTTTCTTAAACTGTCTTCACTGTTGTCGGGAAAAATTTTTTTGAGTTGAATTGATGTGCAAGTCAATGTCAGAAGGCCTTAGTCATAAGCAAACACTCTACAAGTAATTAGAAGTTTGTGATATATAGCTATATTTCTGCAAAACGTCTAAGCTGATAGTTTGCGAGAAGAGCTACTGTGGCCATGTTTTTAAGTCAATAGAATAGAATTCTCATACATTTCATATTTAAAAAGAACTCATAAAACGAAACTTTAGGCTTTAGAGAAGCAATTACTATTAAGTATTATTATTTTTTGTCAGTGTACATCGTATAGAAAAACTTTAACTGTTTAGTGTTGCAAGTAAATAGGATTGTAAATTTGTAAATATTTTTTAGATTTGTGTACATAGATACACCATACACATGTACATTTTGCATGAAACCCAACGAGGAGCATGTGTTATTCACATATGTGTAAAAGCAGCTAGCTGTATTTTATTCCACTAAATTCCACATTTTTCTCTATTAACAGTTGTCATTTTCAGTTTCTCTCACTTGCTAATTGTAAGTTAACAAGTTGGTTTATTAGCATGATCAGGTTTTTGCTCTTACGGGAGGTGTCACGCCTACTTTTCACCCAATGCCAAGTTGTGCCAACGAACGTTTTTATGTCGACCTTCATAAAATTATTTTTAATTGATTTCTTATCATAGCATTGTAAATATTGCCCTTGCATAGAAAGTTCCACGCCTACTTGCGCATTTATTTCATAACATTTGTATGTGACACTAAATATTCTAATGCAAAAATTTCCGCGAATTATTTTCTGCTCACAGCTTTTCAAAGCTTTTGCTGAAAGGTACCATGACTTCTTGTCGAATACTTTTGAAAAATTTAGTTGCATAATTTTAAGTAAATCTCAAAGTGTAGCGTTTTTTTATTTTTTTCAGAGGAAGCACTTTTTTTTTGACAAAATCCACCCACTTCTTTTTATACATGCTTAATTTATTTCTAGTTATTATAAGAGGAATAGCACACGGTGTAGCGTTTGAAAGATGTTGCTAGATCGATAATGTTGACCGAATTTTTGCAATTTTCAATTCCACTAGCTATAATTGAATGGATTAGACTCTAAGTAATAAAACCAATAAAAAAAGCTGTCAAAATGCATCCAAAAATTTAAATTTATATTTGCTATTACCTTTTCATAAAATATAGCGGAGTAAAATATAACTATTTTTAGATTTGTTAAAAATAAAATGAAAATTCTTAAAGAAAGTTATCCAATAAATAAAGTATTAAATACAAGCTATGACACGACTTCCTTGTGGGTTTTATGTAGATATGTTAACTGCCCTGTACTGGAAGCATTCAACTACAGAATAGAATTTGATTTTGAAAACAATAAAATTTACTTGCATAGAATTTAAAATTAAAATAATTGTGCATTCATGGTCAAAATCAGAACTGTAGTACAACAAGGCACTGCAAAGGATAATAAAAGGATAAAAAGCTCTCTATATTTTGCAGAAAGTACAAAAAATTGTGTATACAGTGTGAATTGAACTTTGCACATGTAAATTTATGCATGGCATTTACAACTCTTTAAGGTATTTTAAGAAGCAATTGGAAAATTTAGTTGCATCAAATGGAAAAACTTTTTGTTTTAATACTTAAATCGAATTTTATTTGCTTTCGAATTATTCTTGCATTTAACAAAAATTAGGCTATTTGCATTTACTTATTATATACATATTTCATTAAAATCCTATTAGTAAAATTTAAGGAATTTTTGGATTTAATCTATTGAAGAATGTAAGAATAATTTAAATATTATGGAAAAAGATCTTCATCTCCACTGATGGAATGGCAAGTGATTGATTTTCTGAAGTGCTATGACCTCAGCTCAAATCACCGTTGATTAGCTGCTATTGCAGTTGTTAATTACAACGTGTTGTCTTAGTTATCGGACTACATACATACAAGACCGAACTCGAGAAACAGCATAAGCATCAGCAAAGAAAAAACAAACAAAAATTCTAGTGTAATTTTTTGCGAAAACTTTATCCTAAAAAAAATATACTTTGGTTATAAAAATAAATCAAATAGGTGCGCAGTAACCTTTTTTACCAGTAGTATGTTGTTTTAAATAAGAAAACATTAAAATTGGTTCACTAAATTTTGCGCCAAAGCGTTACAAGCCATGTTTGTGTTAGTAATTTTATATAAATATTATGCACATATATTTATAATATATGTAAAATAAATAAGTGTGATTTGATTATATTTAATCTCTTTTAATTTCAGTTAACTTTCAACACAAATCTATAACAAACGATTCTTTCAAATACTATCATCTACCGCCAGTGAACCAAAATGCAGCATGTGCCTTCTGAATGCATTTCTTTATACAAAAACCAAAACTTTTTCTTAAATCACAATAAGTGAAAGTTCAAAGCAAACTATACCAAAAATACATTGACAACTTTTAAAGTGTCAATTTCTTTGTTGCTCTTAACACAACTTCTGAAAAAGTAAAATCAAATTTCGCTAAAAAGTCGAAACTCAAAGAAGTATGGAGTGTGAAAAGGAATTACTCCTTAATGCAACACATTCAGTATTTAAATTTTAAAAGCAAAGCAAAATAAAAAAAAAACGTGAAAAAAGGAACTGAATAGCTATATATGTGTGTGTAGAAGAGTGAGCTTAACAACAACAACAACAAAATTACAAAACTTGCAACAACAGTGCACAGTGCTGTCATCGATACTCATTCTCAAGTGTACGTAACTCCCCACCTGTGCAAACAACAACTAAAATCAGCACCATTACCCACACCACTCTACCTCTTGACGCGACTACATACACAGCTGCTGTATTAATAAGTCAACACACAACCCCAACACCATCACTGGCGGGACGCAACGCAAGCCGCTTCCTGCCGCTGAAATCTCTTTACTGATGCAAAATGGAGCTGCAGCAAATGCTCTGTTGTTCCTTTCTTTTGCTACTTGCAAGGACTCATGGTAAGTGTGTTTGGAGTTGTTGTATTTTTTTCTTCTTCTTCATTTTTGCAAAACATACTCTTAGATACCAAATATTCGTGAAAAAATAAACATGTTAATACGTGTTGCTGAAAATATCGTGCGCGTTGTTTGAAAATATTTTCCATTGGAATTTTCCTTGCGAAATTCATGTGTCTGAGTACATACAAAACTGATAAAAGTTTCAAGGGAAATTTCTTTGTAAGTGCAGATTAATCGGCTGGTTGATTTTCGCAGAATTGATAAGATTTTTGAATTGGCAAAATGTTCAACTTTAAAAGAAAATGTTCTTACCTTGATTTAAAGACAATTTTAATCAATAATCGATACCGTGTAGTATTTTAGTCATTTAGTACTCAAAAATATTAAGCATATTCTTCTAAACGCTGAAACTCGAGTAACATAGAAAACTCGAAATTTTTCGAATTTGTTTACGGGAACATGAATATCTATGCAAAGAAATGAGCAATGACAGTGTGACAGTTCGATCAGTGTGACCACTGCCATTAACAAATGTAGAGTAAATAAATATAAAAAAAAAAATAAGATTAAGAAATATAAAATTTCTGACAATCACGCATTTAATTTATTTAAAAATCGTAATACTAAAATTATTTGCAAATTTCAGAAAAAATTTCAAATTGATTCCTCAAACGGTAGCACTAATTCATTTCCCAAGTTTTCGAGGCTGCTTCCTCATGAAATTTGCCTCGAAAGTATGCGAGGCGTACTTAAACTTAACTCTATACACATTTTTTTCGAGGCACGCAAATGTTTTCAGCTTACGTGTTTGCCAAACATCTTCGCGTCTAGAGTAGCACCTTTATTATTTGGATATTTCAACTTGCCCTAGAATGTTAATATGTGAAAAGAAAGCAAAATAGCTTTAGAAATAATGAATCCAGCTTAGCTCAGTTCAAGGATTTATCAAGTATTGCTCTGCAGCTCCTGATATATGAAATCAAACTCAAAGATTTTTATTTAAAAAAAAAAAAATTAACTAGAAGGCTACGACTTGAGTGCATAATGCCATACAGTTAAGCCTTCCACACATGTTTTCTCTTGCAAATTTTGTCAAAGATCTTTAAGAACATAAAGGAATAAAGTTTTTAAAGACAATATTTGAAATTTGTCATCATGGCAAATCAGTAAAGCAACTTATAATATGCTTAGAGCCATCCATTTATATGCCTACGTATAAGTTATGCATCTCCTCCACATATGACAATATTCCTAATACTTTCGGAAAACGCGTCCTTAATGTTTGACCTCAAAGATGGGAGTACTCTCGTTATCAAATCCCTTTGAGAGTACCCCTTTATATAACTGTTGTTCAAAGAACAGTTAATATGAGCACCACAACCCGTGAAGCGACTATGTGTAACTCGCTGCACACAGCAGCTACATATTTACTTAAGGGGCTGTACCAGTGTGACACTTTCAAAAAATCGATTTTTTTTTGACTTATTCAATAGTTCCTATTTTCAAAAATATCCTGTGAATGCGGGAAGGTCGTGTCTTGAATAATTTTTGAATGGCAGCGTTATAAAGAGCGACCACTCGCAGCTATAAGCCGATAGTTGATATTTTAAACGCGTTTTTCTCGAAACGACATTTTTCAAAATTGCTGACATCATAACTCTAAAGAGAAATTGACCGATCAACTTCAAATTGAAACTGATTATATCTCAATAAAATTAGTATACAATGACCTACGATATTTTTGATTGGTTGTAAATTGTCAATTTGAAATTAAAAAAACGACAAATTTTTTACCCCAAAAAACAAAAATTTTTTTCAGAACTACGCAATTTTGTTAATTTATGATATTTTTCCAAAATCGTAGGTCATTGTATGAGAAATTCCTTCAACTTTAATTTCCTTTCTGAACTTTTTTGTTTCAGCTACTCATTTGGCCGGGATCATGTCAGCAGTTGTGGAACTTTTTTTTTTGGCACCTCCGAAGACAGCACATAACTCCGTTATTTTAAATATTTTTGTAAAAAAAATCTTAAAATATAGCTGAAAATTATTATTTCCAAAAAACTTCAAAACATTCTATTGAATACTTTCTTTTAAAAACATTCCCGAAAATCGCCTAATATTTCATTGGTTGCACTGGTATAGCCCCTTAATGATGCAGCAGCAATGCATATATTGGTGGCTTGTATTGAAACCTCTTGGTTTTTCGGATGTATGTACTTATTTTTCTAAGATTACTTCTATTTTATTTTTGAAGAGGGCTTCGTTTTTTTTTTTATAAAGTCAAATATGTTTTTATATTGTGTTCACTTATTTACATATATCTTGAATTTCTGCAATGATCTGAAGAAACTGCAGAAACCTAACTGATTGGAACACATTTTTTTTTATCTTTGACGACGTCATTCTGTCTTGAACTATTTTAATGATATCTATACTTTATGCGCTATAAAACGCTATTGTATAAATGAAACGTTTTAACCAATTTTATATCCACTCGTTTTTCTTTTACAACCCATAAGAACTGATATTTAAGGTTCATATCTTTTTACTACATCGTATTTATTTGTTTTACGTCTTTTCGACTCGTCGACACTTTTTACGAATTTGCTTATCTCATTTTATTTTTTTGCTACTTTTTCAACGCTCCACCACATGACTCCATTCTCCTCTACCTCTAGCTCGTCAGCATGCTTGCGGCTGATTTATACTCCATGAAATTTATGTGAATTTTAATCTAAGCATTTTGCTGCTTGTCTTAAGAAACAAGTCCTTAGTCCTTAGCAATGGCAACAACGGCGTTTCACTTTAAATGCTGCAAATTCACCTGCATATCCTTGTCTTATTTTTATCGCTGCACTTTCTTTACATCCACTTTCCATTTTCACAATATGCCAAGAATGCATTTCGCTTGCAGCCCAGTAGGCAAAAGGTAGTCGAAGAAGTGCTATTAGAAGGCCGTCCTTTTTTAGGGGAAGACGTTTACAGCTTAACTAATTTCACCTTCTTTCGTGTAAGGAACAATAATGTGGCTTTATAGAATTCATGAACAGGATATAGAAATATTGTCGTCTGTTAAAGGCTTTTTTTGAAAATTGATGATGATCTATTGGAAGGTACAAAAGCGAGTGTAAAAGAAAAAAAAAAAAAAAATGTGTTGACCGTGCTGTCAAGTGTGTTCTTGTTTGTGAACATCAGTAGGTTTGAGAAACATGAAGCATTTTTGGCAACTGTATTAATGTTGCTTGCATCGGACCTTCGGCGGGTGAAATCTTGCTCAATTGCCTACTGGGAGTGCTTCAAATACTGACACCCTCGTAATTTCACATACCAAGAAAGTGCAAACACAGGTGCTACTGAAGCATGGAATTTGGAAATTTTGTATCTATTTGCCGACAATTTTCTGCATGTACGTTTTTTTATCTATTACATTCAGATGAAAACTTTGCGCTAACTGAACGGAATTGATACTTTTAAGTGCAGTCCATCCCAATTTTTTATTTACTATAATTGTAGCATCGATATTTTGACTTATAAATGTCCGAATTGTTTGTTTTATTTAATAGAAATTTTTTCTATCACATTAGATTTAGGTTAGTTGGGATTTTTGTTCCATGAGATTTTTGTCTCATAAAATTTTTATATTTTTTATTTTATTTTTTTTTTTTTGTTTTTGTTTCATAAGACGTTTGTTTCACGAGATTTCTCTTATTTTATGAAAAATTTTTTACTAAAGCGGTTTTTCTTCATGAATTTCAATTGTTTCAGTTGAAACATTTTAATCCATACGAAAAGACTTACAGATCAGAGCAGTATATTTTTTATTGGTTGCTAAGACGTCTAAGCTATTTTTAACTTAAATTTGGCTGTTTTAAGTTGCATAAAGTCGAAAGCTTATGTAATTTTTATCCAGCGAAGATTTCATGCCATAAGAGTTCTCTTTTTGAAAGTTCTCTTTTTTGCTCGATATCTAGATGTGAGTTAGCCACAGCTCTTACTATCTCATTCTTCTACTGTTAAAATGCGGTAACAATTGTTTGTGCATATCCTTCGAAGATTATGAAATGATAGTATTGCAAACGGTGCTTCCTTTCAAGGCAACACAATTAATTTTATTGAATAAATAATTTTTTATTTAATAATTCCGGATAATATTCACATCTCTAACGATACACCTGCACCACTAAGCAACATACATTATTTCGGCACCAGCGGCATTTTATGCAATTCGTTTTCTTTTCAAACCCAAAGTCTACTTCCTGGTGTTCCGCCAACTGCTTGGCGTTGTCTTGGCACTTGGCGTGCATTCCTACCTCAGAATGCTGTGTGAGTTTGTTCCTATTGCTGCTGTTGCTGAAATTCTATGGAAAGGAAAATTAAAGACGGCACATCAGGCAAAGGTTAAAATAAATAAAAAATTCTTAAAGTTAAGAAAAAAGAGAAACAAATAAATAAGGAGATTTCCCCTATTATTGTTGTTGCTATGAAGAAATTTCTGTGACGATTTATTGCAACTATTGCGGAATGGGTTTTGTTTTGCTACCAGCAGCATCTCTTGCAGTAGCTACGGTACGATTTGGTCTCTCTCTCTCTCTAAGCTCGTATGTATCATGTTTTTAAGAAAGAAATTTTTCGTTTTCATTTTTCTAGTGGCATAGAAGTTGAAAATTTCTCAATAAAGTAAGTAAAATGAAAGTAAGCAGTTTTATTTATGACCAAACTTTTCTGTGTGTTTTTTTCTTTATGGAAATAATTAATTTATGTGAAAGTTAAAGAGTTTACTTTGTTTGTAAGAATATTGCTTTGGTTTGATTGCTTTATGTTAAGAGCAATTTCTAACTCATCTCTTTAGGCTTTCTAGTGTTCGAGCTACAGAATCAGCCAAAACTTTTTGCATTTGATAAAAAATAAATCAACAAAATAGTCAAAATGTAGACATAATATCGCATGTGATTTTTGTAGCAAGTTATTTGAAATAATTAAATTTATACTATGCGATTCGCGTAAAGGGAACTTATCTTTCCAAAACAAACTTTTCAGGAGAGCGAAATATTTCAGTGAGAGTAATTGCATGGTAAGGCCTTAATTTTGAAAGGTGTAATTCTTGGTATCGCTAAACAGCTACCTAACCTACACTTTTTGTGATTTCCAAAACAATTGTACTATCGAAAAAAATATCTGTTCAAACTAGATATTCTTCGCTCATTAAATCAACTCTGTATCCGAGTTGAATTCAGTTTCGAAAAGACTAAGCCAAAGATATTTTCATTAAGATATAAAGCTCTTGTTCAACTGTGATTTCAACTACCAACTTTATTCAAAAGAAAATTTATTTGCTTCTTTGATTTTAAGATTTATATACCATTACTTTAATTTGCTTACAAACCAATCAAGTACGCTATTTATTTTAACTTTTTTCCTCAGCATTTAAATTCATTTAAATAGAAATTCTCCTTCTGTACTTGCAAGAAAAAAAGTTTTGATGTGTTTGTGTATTTATATGTTTTTGCATGTAAATTAGACTGTCCATTAACTACAAAGTTTCTTTAAAGTAAAATATTCGTATTTCTATTTTCTTTTGCAATAAAAATTGGCAAGGACTTTTGTTTTTACTCAATGTAGTGTTCTACCGAATACTTCAAGATTCCCGTGCATTACTTTGCAAGTTTTTTTTTTCTATTTATTTACTAGAAAAATATATTTTTTTTTGAAACGTTCTTTTTCTTGGGCGGTTTTCAATTCAAGGAGTAACCATGCATTCATAAAGTGTCGCTCTGATCTAATTTTGGAGATATAGCCATCGAAAGTTGCGGCTGTAGCTTATATGAAAATAAATTCAATAAGCTACAATATTAGTGTATCAAGGTTCGAAATCTGCATGGTTATCAAGATTTGACGATTTTTTTTTTAGAATTTTGATTGATTTAATTTTATAACTGCTAATTTCTTGAAATGATGTGTTATTGTTCTAAATTAGAGCTCAAGATTTTTTTGTGAAATCTGATATTTTGATGATTTATTTGTGCGATGTTGGTTGGATGTTTTTCCTTATATTAAATCATACCGCTAATGATCTGTCAGCAGAAGATAATAATATATTGATAGTATTTATATATCGTTAGAAATATATTTTTAAGTTCAAAGAGTCGAATATTGTACTACGTGATGGGTAGACCACAAATGTCGAAACTTGTCAATGAAAATAGAGTTTCGCTCAGATATATCAGAAATAATAATAGCTGAGCAAATTACTGAGCTAAGTTAGTTTAGGTAACAGTGGCAGTCAGTTAAGAACCGACTCACGTCGACCAAATTCAATCCATTGTGATAACACAGGGTGTCTGACTATGTTCTCTCGTTGACCCAACCAGATTTCGTAATAAAACTTTTTAGCTGACTTACACTAACATGTCAAAGGTCATCCAGGTCATCAAATAAAAACGAACCAAGTGTTTTGTGGCGTTTTCTAGCAAGTGCGAGACAGGAGCAGAGAAGATGTTTATTATTTTCCTCTACATCTCCGCAACTTCTACAAAAGTCAAAGGACCTAACACTTAATATCTATGCATGTTTGCCGATGAATTAGTGGTCAGTTATGACTGCAACAACTGACGAGACACTATGTCTAGTGCGGGAAATCAGTTCTGACGAATGCTTAGCATCCCATTTCGGCCTGATTTGCCTAGTTATATTGCAAGTTGAACCTTGTGTCCATCTTTTGTTAGCATTTTTTACCATTTTTTACCATTTTATCATAGAGCTAATTTCTAACTAAAAATGGAAAAGGTCGAAAAATTTTGAATATAATTGAAAGCACCAGAAAATCTTACAAAAATTTTGAACAGCTGAAAAATATGTCATGTGATATTGAAAACTATCTAAGTATGTATACATATATGAATGTAATCGTATTTATTCTGACAAGTGGTGCCTCCTGCAAAGGAACTTTATATTATATGCTCAGTAAGAGTTTAAATGGGCATCAAAAGTAATTTTGTATTGGAATTTTTAACCGTTAGTGTTTAGTTTATTTGGCTTTAAATTTAAAAAGCATACTAGTAAAAACCAGTCTTTATGCTCAAGTCACTAATGGAAAGTCTATTGCACATACAGCTGTTATGCACAAAAATATCAAAATATTTGTGTAGCAGCATTACTTGCTGCACAAGCATCACTTTTAAATGCATTTTAATTTCCTTTTACACCCTTCACTTTCAATCAATCATAATTCCAAAACAATTAGTATGCAAAAGTAGTAGTAGCATACATTTGAGCGTTTGCCTTTCTGTCGGTTGGTCTGTCCATTCGTACTTTTCGTTTGACATGCCATCGAAGAGTCCATCAACCTGTAAGTCAAGCAACTATGGAAACACTTAACAGTGTTGCTAGTCGTACTGAAAACTTACTTAGAAATTGGCAGTTCCATGCAAAATTGCATGCTGTCCAAAAATTTCTCAAAAGTTTCCATTTCATATTTTTTGATACTGTCGTTGAGTACTATTGAGTTACTTACGAGTTTGTGTGTGTCGGTTTTTCTCCGAAATAAACCAAAAAAGTGTATTTGCATTTTAAGGTATTTCTGAGATGCCCAATTAGGAAATATTTTTTTTTATGAAATTTTTAAAATCTATTGAAAATATCTAAATATTTATTAGCAATAATATATTATGAATTGCTCTATCTGGAAAGTTGAAAAGGTCAAATAAGAGTTAAAACTCCCGGTGTGATGTCTGTACTTAATGATGTTTCATTATGTTAGCCTAAAATTTCGAACACTGTTGCAATGCCAAAAATGATGAAAAAGTTAAAAAATGTTGGGAAATTTGAATGATGTTGAAATAGTTCATAGCTCACCTTATTTTCGATTTAAGCCCGCCAATTTTGACGCTGATAATATTAAAAATAAAATTTTTTTCGTAATTTTTAGCACAAGTACCTTTATACTCATTTTGAATTTGTAAAGTATTGAAATTAACATTTTTCGACTTTATTCTCAATCGTAGAAAACTTTAAATTGCAAATTATTTGAAATTACTTTTTTTAATTTTATGTTAAGCACTCTATCAAATGGAATTTTACATGAAATCACTTTAAATCAATGTGGATTATTTTTGAATCGAAATAAAAATTTTCTCTTCAATTTAAACATTTTCGGTGTTGGTGCTAAGTACTAAACGTTTGTGATTGAATCAAATGTAAGATCATTTACTTTATCACTGAGTTTTCAAAGTCTCCTGTGAAAATGTCGACACATCAATTATTGAATTAACGAAAACATAGATTTCCCGCTAGGTATAAACAACATGTCGTTACTTTTATAACAAAAACACAACCAAAGTGATATTGAAAATGCAATTTCAGTTTATTCGTTTGGCTTGGCTGCCTTATTTCAATGAAAGTTGAAAGAGTGCTGAGATTTGGCAGAGCACAAAAACAGAAGGTAATATTCTTTTGATTAAGTTAGAAATTGAATTGTGATTCAAATAGAAACCACAGAAGCTGATCAGTTTTGTTAACAAAATCAAAAATAATTAAAATACTCTCTAAGGAATGGTAAATGTTTCAACATTCATTACTTAAAGCAGCCCTCTTCTTCGGCCCAAGCAATTTATTGTATTGAAAATTCAAAAACTCATTTTCTTTCAGAAATTTATTTCATTTGTATGTTATCTCTGTAGTTGAAGAATAGTTTTAATTTCTGATGCATTTGCCAAAGAATTCTCATGTACAACAAAAACATTTCTATCTATATTTTAAATAATTGATAAACTCTAAATGCTTTTTTTCTGTTTTAAATCAAACAAACAAATTTTGTTGTATTCAGGTAATGTGTTTGAAATTAAGTAGAGAAAAGTCTAAGTCACTAAATGCTCTTCAGAATTCCGTAATTAAGAATACTTGCAATTGGAAAAATTGTTACCCACACTTTTTTCAATCTTTGGAATCTCGCCTAAGATATAGACTTAAATATTCCGACCCTATTCTTGATTTTCGTCGTGATAATTTTCGAAAAAAACATTCTTAGTAAATTTTTTGTAGCATCATGATGAAATGATGAAAAACAATAGAATTTTCTATGTCAACTGCATATATCCCCACTGCAAAATTCTGATTTCACTTGCACCCTCCTCATTCGATTGTTTGCTATGCATGTTGCACGCAATCATGAACATTCATTCATACGATAATGCATCTTCCGGAACAAATTGACTGAATCCTGTGACAATACAAACATAAGTTATGCATTTGTACGGACATCCTGTTAGTGTTAAGCATGTTGGAAAAGTTGTTAACTCATAGTGGGAAAATATAAGAAAAAATGTTATAAAATATTCGTTTGTCATTTTTATTTAATGTTTGCTCAAATTTTCCTCTGATGCTTGCATTTCAGTCCTATATCATGAAACTTTGATACACTTAAATCTTTCATAGGAACTCATAAAAATTATTGGGTTCAAGTACTCAACTATTGAAAGGGTACATGTTGAGAGAAAAGTTGAAAATGGCAACCACAGAGTATTTGGAAATTAGCAAGACTTAAGCCTCTTTCTGACATCAATGATATATACCTCATTTAAAGGTCATGTTTTTAGTATTGAAACCTTTGCTTGGGATTTGAAGTCATAACATTTCCATTGAAAAATGTTAAGAGAGACTTGTGAATCCAAAGTAGACACTAATCATTCTAAATCAAAAACTACGTAATATAGTTTACACTTTGGCAAATCTAATTTTTTTTGAAAGCCAACTTTACCTGTATAATTTATATGCAAACATTCATATATCCCTTTTTCCTTTTTTATGTGAGTTGTAGTTTAATGATTTTTTAACATTGATAAAAATTTTTTCAGAGAATTTAATTTCATTACATTTTATTTATCATGTGTTTTATTTGTGTTAAAAGTTAACACGAGATTTTTGTCCAATGAAGTTTTGGTCTCAAAATATCATTTTTATATATATGTATTACCCCATGCGATAGTATATTCCATTAAAATTTTTGGTTCAATTTATGTTTCTACTTCATGTTATTATAATAAAAACCAATAACTTAGTCGTTTTTGGTTCTCAAAAACCTTTCCAATTTATCTAGTCTGATTACTGGGTATATGGGCGGCTATATGAACGATGCCATAAAATGAAAAATTCGTTGATATCTCACACACTTTTTTTTGTATTCATTATTAAATTTTTTTCTACCGTCTTATCTCATGCTATTTTTCTCCCACTGAAGTTTTTGTTAGACTTATGAATCAATAAAATTTTCTCTTATGAGTTTCTTTTTTTCATGACACTTAACGGATATTCAGACTGTTTGGTGTCGTCATGAAACAGCAGCATTAATGAAGCGCAATTTTGTTTTGTTAAAAAAATTGATAAGACTTTTAACCCACGAGACTTCAGTTAATTAGATTTACATTACGTGAAATTTTTATCTCATAGGAGTATTACTATTATATTTTTATCTTATCTAATTAGTATCCCTTAAAATACTGCTACATTATATTTTATGACATTTTTAATTTAGAATACTTTTATACCATTTTATTTATATATTATGAAATTTATTTTTTTTTTAAATTTTATAGATTTTCAGTTAGCTACTTCTTGTCATGTTTGAACTACATAAAAGTGAATTTTTCAATGCTGCTAAGTAAAAAAACAGTCACATCTTCTATACGCAAAAGTTTTGCATTAAATGAAGCAAAAATAATTCTTTCGGCAACACATGTGACTGTTGTAAAAGTACGGAAAAACAAATCTCACACAGAGAAGACCAAAAATACAAATAAATTCTGCACATATTTTACAACATTTATGCAAATTACTCGTAAACATTTTTTTTACTGCGATATATTAACGTGTTTCTTGTAAACTAAATTAATTTTTACAAATAGCTTTTTTTATTAAAAAAAAAAAGAAAATCGAATATTTTTTGTTAAGATATGCAGTCATGCCTTAACTGATTTTCACAACCGTTGGAGTTAACAAGACGTTTTTTTTTTCTTTTTTAGAACTGTCAAATTTAAAAGTTTTGTTTGAAAAAAAAATTATCCTTTTTTTTCTAACAAAAGTTTTGAAACAAAGTAGTATACAGGATTCATTGCATTTTCTTTTTCCAAAGTCTTTTTTTTCTATTTGAGCTACCACATTGTTTGCTAATTCGCTTTTGACTCTTCCAATTGCGAACTTCAACTTTGGCTCAATAATAATTAATCGACTCATTCATTACGTAAACCATTTCCCTTCATTTTGCTTCATTTTGTGCCTGCAACTTTTTGTGAATGGTTCTAGTGTTTTTGTGCTCAAAACTCTATTGATATATCCTGGCCACGTTTAAAATGACTTCAAATGAACCAACTAAAGGATATTAATCTGGCCACTATTTTTTGCTACAGCTCATTTTGTTGACCTTTCCTTTTAATTTTTTTTTTTTAGACAACATCCTATTGAAAGTAAAAAGCAGAAAAAAAAGTTGTGGAAAAATTTATGCAGTAGAAAAACTCAGTTCTATTGAAAAAAACAAAAAAAAAAAGGATCGGTCTCGAGTGTTGTGAAGCGTAAAATGCATTTTAATAGCAGCTTAATGTGAATGAGCGCAATACTTTGGGGATTCTTAGGGAGGCACGAAGCACCCACTTTATAGCCAGTAAATAGTTAGACCCCATTAAACTTTGCGCCATTTTGGTTGATTATTTAAATTGCTGCTATTTCTAGGGCACTAAAAATGCCAGTGTGAATTATACAGCAGCAAAAACTAAGAAGTTTAATAAAGTATGAAGTATGACACAAAGAAAAATTTAATTCATTTAAAATTCAATCAACTTCTCCAGACACAAAATTTTATTTACTTAACTTAAGTAGCGCCATCTTAATTTTATCAAAAGTTGCCATCTCTCTCAATTAAATAGTTGCATGCAATTTTACTTTACTCAAAATTTTTTTCAATTTGCTTTTGCTTTCGTAGGATGCTTTGATTTCAAACCCCAACTTACTTGCTATCCTTAATATTGTAAAAAATTTAATTTGCTAAGTTTTTTCCATTAAGGTCTTTGAAAAACCTCAACAAATTGTTACACAATTCTCGTCAATTCACCAAAGACTAACACTCAATAAGAAAACTTTTACGTGCGACTAAATTTACGTTAATAAAAACTCTGCATTCGTTATCCTTTTACCTGTAAAAACTAAAACCCAAAAAGTTGGCTGCTTTTCAAATTATCATTCGAGAAGTGTGGTAAAACTTTTCCAACCATCAGGACAGTCGATGTGATGCTTTCTATTAGAACGGACACAGGATGTTGAAGTAGGATCTTTTAGAACTTTGGTGAACTAAAGTTTGGTAGCTTGTGTGACGCATTTCTTTAAATTAGGTTATAAAAACAAATTAAAACTGACCCAAATAAATGTTCGCACAACCAGAACCACATACTCTATAAACGCACGCAGATGTTCACACGACTACCCCTTTTATCCAACAATAAAGTGCTTAGGGTAAAAATGTTGTATTTCGTAGTAAGGCGCTTTTTGCGTAAAACTCTTCTTAAGCCGATTCAACAGAGCTTAAAGATGAGAGCACAAAGAACGCTTAATACTTGTTGCTGGTTACTTTTATTCTGTTTGCTTGCTTGCATTTACCTTACAGTAACTTGCATGAAAGAAGATGAAACCATTGCCTGTTTTTACTCTTGGAAGGAACGAGTAGTTTGAATTGTAGAAATAGATTTGGGACTACATAGCAAAAATGATGAAACACAAGAGGCCACGATTTAAAATATAATACAGGATTGTCTATATAACTTCTTTTCTACTCTCCGACCACTTTCGCAATTTCCACGTCATTACTGTTGATGATGGGCTGTACAGCAAAAATAGTGATGCATTTTGATGAATCTCACCTTACCTTTCCAAAGCCGTTTCCGATGCCTGAAAATTCCCGATTTTCGATATACAATAGTATCAAACTGAAATCAAGTAACCCCGACGAGAAGATGGTGGTCAAAGCCGATATTAGTGCTTTTAACTCGTTTGTCCAACAGACTACCATTGATGTTGATTACGTTCCGCTATTAAACTGTATTTATCTGACTGACTCTTTTGCTACAATAGATTCCTCTGATATTTTATGGCTTCTTCAGTTTTTCTGCTCAGCTGATTGCCGTAAACTGTGACAACTTATCATCGGTATATTATAATCTTAACATGCCTAGTTATCCAACTCTTTCACGCCAAGTCCCAGAGCTCATGGAACTATACACCAATTCTTCTTCAATGTAGCCAGTTCTGAAAAGATCTAATTCGTTCTTGCTGCTTTTGGATACTATTGTCAGAAACCTGAGTGAGATCTCAGAATACAGCTGAGAAGATCTATCAATTCCCCAGATATTAACTGCATACTTTTAGGTTGCTTTCAACAGTCTGGAAACAACTTTTTTCAGGCTGAAGTCAGCAAGTTTCACATTTTCCAACGCTGGCTAAATTAGTGAATATTCGCAGAACTCCCCTTAGCTCATTGAATTTATAATTACTGATCGCTCAAATAGTTTCCAAAACGGAATAAGTTGTATTTACTCTAAAATGTTTTCTATACCAAGTTGCTTTTGATACAAAATTGTCAATATGGCCAGTGTAAATTTTATGTTTGTGTGTGTGCCTATGTCGCTTGTTGGTGTTTGTTTATACAGCAATGTGTTAAGTTGTATATTTTGATAAAGGACAATCAGAGTGACCGCATAGTCCTGCAGCTATTTAAGTAACGTTGGTTTGTATATATTTCTTTTTTTACATCAACATGTGCTGCGTGCGCTTGTTTGTATTTATTTGTATTTACGATTGTATTGGTTTCGTTTGTTCAAATTGTCATTGTACATTATGTATGTGTGTGTGTCATGTGTGTGTGTAATCAAGTTAAATCAAAGCGGTGTCATTTGATTTAAACAAATTTGCTTAAGCTACCGCAGTAAAGGCATGTTATTTATCGTAATTATTTATTTATTTAGTGAAATAACCACATTATTAGATTTTATTTATCAAATTAAATGGCAGCGGCAACAATAGTAATTAGGGGGTTAATTGTCAATTGTCGTGAGACTATGACACCTGATGGCATAGTTGAGATTCTTAAAATTGTTTATATGTAATTCGGATATATATTTAGTGAATAATAACAGAAATTGTTTATGATTCTAAAAAAAAAACATATAGAACTTGCTGAAACAACATTGGAATTCGGCTGAAAACAAGATATCTATGCCATTGAAAAAGTATTGTTGCGGAGTTGTCGCCTATGCGCTTCAGGATTATTAAGTGACCGGCATTGACCTAGCCTGCTCCGAAATTTTTTGTCAAAGACGGGATCCTACTAGGAATTCAAAACTTTCTAAAATAGCAGGAAATTCAACGATTTTTGTGAAATGAACGAAAAATTTTTAGTTAACGAGCAAATGAAAAGGTCAGCAAATGTTAGCAATAGTCTAAAACATTGAACGTTTCCGTTGCTCCTGTCCCACAGTTACTTGGGAGTGACACAAAACATCAGTCGATTTGTTCTTATTTGGTGAACTTACTAGCTTAGTTTGATTCTGAAATCTAATTTATATTACGTGATGGCCTTTTTTAATGTCTCGCGGCATTAAATTGTCCTACAAATATGATCTAAAACTTTCCAAACATATTAAAATTCAATGAAATGAAATAACCAGTTATTTTCAGATCTATTGCTGGGTGATATTTACAATAGATCACTCCATATCTTTCATATCAGACTATTCTATTATCTAAACTTTAAAATGATTGACAGTTAAGATAATGATAAAATTAAGTAATTGAACAAATAAAAGTCTGCTGGACGATTTTAGACTTGGTCGACAAACTGAACTTATTTTTTTTGGTTTTATTCACTCCATTGGCAAAAGTTTGCACTAAATATTTTGTTGTTTCCAACAAAAATTTTATTTAAATTTTGAATGTTTTTTTTTTTATTTTTTATTACAATCCCCTCTATAACCTCAAAAACGAATTTATTGCCCATTGCTAATGGTTACAAAATTTCTGCACTGAAACTCATGCAATTACTAACATTCCCACCTTCCGACCTACTTTTACCACTACACACATGAATGTATGCACACATGGCTTAGCAATGAACAAAAAAAGAAGAAGAAGAAAAAACATTTATACATATCGTAAAATTTTATTAGCTTAACCCTCGACCTAACCCAATTCAGCCTTAGCTGACTGACTAGGCAAACTCAACTAAATTGAACTGAACCGCAGTTAACATGGCAAAAGCAATCAAAAGTCGCTTACCACTTGAACTGTCACAAAAATTACTCAATTTCACAGTAGATGTCGTTATCCAAAATGACAGCGGGGAAGAATTTCTGTGTGTGTGTGTGTGTGAGCAGATTTATTTTTTTTTTATTGCAACATCACAATAAGGCGAACAACAACAATTGACAGTATTGGTCAATGTTGTGGTGTTGGGATGGTGATGTTAGGGTCACATGTACGAATATGTATGTCTGTGTGCAATTAAGGGAGTTTGGGTGCTTTCCGACACAAAAAGTTGAGTGCAGAGTTTATTGTCAGTTTAATCACTCGTTTTGTCTGCAATTACGTACTTAGAAAGACACAAACGACGGAAGCTAATTTTTACATTTTGATCTTGAGACAGTGGGATTATTGTGCACAGTAAAACGTTTTCTTTTATCTGAATTGGAATTTAAATCATTTGCGATAGATTTTAGATGTGATTTTTAGTTATTTGATTAATTTCTTTTCGACTTTTCAATTCGATTAGATTAAGGGGATATGAGAGCTTTTGTTGAACGCGGCTCCGTTAGAGGATATAGAAATATGAAATCTACGAAGCGTTTACTCCAAATTTTACAAATAAAGAAATACATAAATAAACAAAAAATTATGAGACCGACACACTTAGACCAAATGTGATTCAATTCCCAAACGGAGATGAAAGCTAAGATTATCATTCTTTATGAGCAATTTTCATAAAGAAAACTGTCCAGTGTATGCTATCAGCTTAGTTATTGATCTTATCAGTTTTCTTACAGGTCAGTGGCCAGCTAATTCACCGACTTTTTAGTTAACGCAATAACCACAATTCCCGCGGTATTAACATAATAGAAACATTATTGTATTTAAAGACTTCATAAAGTTTTAACTGAAATTAATTGATGTTTTTGAAAATTAGCTGGGCTTTCAAGGGTATTGGGCGATCCGGACTATTATTAGAGTCACGTGTGACTTTTATTTTATAAATTCTATTTCACATTTCAGCACGTAGTGAGTAAAATTGCCGCAGAGATAACACTTGAGGCTTAAAAACCGTCTATGGCGTAGAAAATATGTGTCTGAATTCCTCTAGATTGCTCTCTTGGTGTCACTAAGGACATCCCACTTTGTTTTGTCGTCACTTAAGTAAATTTTAGTTTTTACAGCTTATGTTTGGTAGTTGTGGAGTAAAGACTTGGCAAATTTTTGATGAACGATTTATTGATAAGCTAACGTATTTTAATAATTAAAAATATTTTATGCAGATGTGACGATGAGAAAGTAACATGAACTTTTTGGGAGACATTACTTACAAAAGAAACGCACTATGTATTTATCGTGTAGTTAATAATTTCAAACTGTCGCATAACCACAAGAATGGACAACAGCGTACTGCAAGATCGGCTGAAAATATTTCTCTTGTTCAAGCAAGAGTTAAAAGCAATTCATAAACCTCAATTCGACACTGTGCTAAGAACTTGGTTTACGAAGAATAAATTTGACATAAAATTTTCCACAAGGATTTGCATTTGTTTTCATTTAAAATTTAATTAGCAAAAGTTCATTTGTCAATAGCATACTTATTACAGCTTGCACATTACTTGAAAAACGCATACTCAGTGGTGACGATGTGCATTTTCATTTAAATAAATATGTGAATCAACAGAATAGTCGGTTCTGGGCAACAGAAAACCCACAAGCTATTCACGAGTCACATTTAAATTCATTAAAAGTGACATTCTGGTGTGTAATTTGGATTAGGAAGAATGATTGGACCTTACTTATTTGAAAATGAAAATGTCTTGGGGGTAACTGTCACTGCAGAGCGGTATTGTTGTATGATTGAAAACTTTTTTACGCCAGAGCTGCATACTTTGGCATGTATTAATATGTGGTTCCTACATGGCAGTGCTATATCGCATAGAGCTTAAATTACAGTGGAATTACTGAATTTTTTTTTATAGTGGTATCTACAATGCAAGGCTCATGAAATCATACCAGAAAAACTAGAGAAACTCAAATCAAATATTTGTGATGAAAGTAGTAAAGTTTGTGCGGCTAACAGAGGCAGACAGATAATCGATATTTTATTCTATATATAAGATTAACCCTTTATCAACATTGAATCCATTATCTTTCATTTGACCGAAACTTATAATCAAACAAGGTAGTATACTTTCAGGCGCACACAAAATTTTTTTTTTCAGAAGGAGGCGGTAAAAGTGTCGTTTAACTCCTGGAATCAATCATCTGTTGGGCTTGGTTTGTTTGTTTCTTTTTTTCTTAAATTTTGAGAGGCTAGTAATTGAAAACCAATAACTGAAATGATTGGAACAAACATCTTTAAATGATAGCGAAAATGGGAACAATTTAGAGTGAACTTCGATTCGGAAGCTGACCCTAATTATGTTGCTGAATCTGACGACGACACAGACTATGTAGTTTCAAATAAAGCAAAAATTATCAGCCTCGAGCACTGTTCAGCAACCGTAAACGGCAGGAGCATCGCAGAAACTGATTTTATTTTTGTGTGCAAGCTAGGATTTAAGAAATAACCATTTAATTTTTTATGATAAAGATTTTACAAATATCTTTATGAGAATATGGTTATATAAGAAATTTTTGTGAATTTGAACCAGAAAATGAAAATTAATTTCCTGCTTAATGTGAATGGCATGATTTTCTTACTTTTTTTTGATGGTCTGACTGTATTTAATAAGACTGCGGTTTTTTTTAAACAAAAATTTAGTTTTTCTACAAGAGTGGCTGCACAAGAACAAAAAAAAAATTTATTCTTGTAATCTGAGATTAAAAAAAAAATTCTGAAATTCCCAAAAATTTCTGCAATTTTTGGAAATGTTTTTAAATAAATTTCTTAAGACACCAATCGATAAAAAATCGCAGCTTTCGCCTTTTACATCACTAAAAGTAATTTAAAAATTGCAGTTAGAGAAAACTATAAGACTTTTTTACATAAGGAGAATATCTAAATTTGTATATAAATTCTTCAATGAAATGTTAATTTTATTCAATATTCCTACTGGGACACCAAGCCATTTTTAGCTGGCTGTGTGCAAGTATGCGTATAATTTGAATGGCATTGTCATTTTATGATTATCACCATACACTAAATAGATGATTGTCTCTGCAGAACAAAAGCCAAATGCTAACACCCAGCTACTGTTGCCATAGTCAGTGTTACTCCAATCATTAGTTCGTCAGTCAGTCAGCAAGTCAATACGACAGTTTGGTAGCAATTACTGCTATTTTACAATACTGACTGAAATGTGCCATTAAATGACACAACGACTCCTAATATGATTGCCAGGACTATGTGCGCAATTGGGGTGTTTCATTGATCCCAGCAGGTGATATTCATTTGATAGACAGATACACACATACGCACAGTTACATGTCAACCATATGTATGTATAAGAGACAGCGTGTGCTAAGTCCTTTCGTTTTCGTCTCTATTGTCTGTGTCAATTCAATTTGTACGAATACTATGCCTTGACTTCTCTTTTTACTCTCCTCTGAATTATCTGTGCGGCAATGCGTTGGCTATTTGACCTCAAAACAGATAGAATGCAGTGCAAAGTTTTGTTCATTCTGTCAGTGCTGCCAAATGTAATAAATGAACTGATAAATTGAGTGTTATTGAACTCTTTGGTTGAGTTTTGTAATTTCATGTAGATCTACTTTTAACTTTTGGTTTTGTAATTGTTATTGAAGAAAATTCTACCTTTACGACATACTCTATTACCTGTGCATGATTAGGCCAATATGTGCTGCTTTAGTTCTGTTGTTGTGAAAAATTGTTGTTCTCTGTTTGCAATCTTAGACAAAATATTAATAATAAAAATTTTAAAAAGAAATTCTGTGCAACGACAAAGTTTTGACGATTACGAACATTTTAACTAAGTGTAAGTGTACCAACCATAACTAAGTGGTGAATCTCATAATGGAAACATATTCTTAGCTGATTAGATTAAAACTAAATCAGAAATCCTTGCAAAAGTTTTGTCAGATTGCTTATTCTAAATGTTCTTCCCTCTAGTGAATTAAAAACTTTTACTTTACGCTAGAGTGTCTCCCTAACTTTGACACTGTAAGGTTAGCAAAACTTGAACTTGGAATATAAGGATGTCATCATATAGTCAAGGAAATATAGACACAGGAATATAAGGATATGATCATATAGTCAAGGAAACATTGACACTTTACATGCAATTTTATTTAAGATTTAGATGGAGTGGTGAATATCAGCCTAAATTAAGGTCTCCGTGTGCTTAAGGTGGATTTATGTTGTCAAATATCTCTGAAAAGACATATATTATTGTTTTCTGCGAGATATATGTACTCTGTTAGATTAAAAAAAAGGTAAAGTTTATTGCTTTTGGGTGTTTTTTTTTGCAAATTTTCATCATTGTCGGTTGCAAAAAATGTGAACAACGATTTTAAAAGAAATTAAATGCTCATTAAATTGACCTTAGAATTAAACTTCATTCCAGTTAAAACAATGACACTTTTATGTATATATATTAGAGTGGTTCCAATTATACAAGTATATATAAATTTTCCGAAACTCCATTTCTTAAATATAAAAAAACCCTAGTAGCAAAGAGGGAAGCTATCAAGACACAAATTCAGTTTACAAAGCAGTGAAGTCTTTAAAATATCTTGGTATAGTTACCAAAAAGATACTTTACATTTGTAGCAAAATTTAGGTTTTTTTTATATTTTTCTTGAGCAAGATATGAAAGCCTTAATAAAGAGAAACGGTAAAAGGTTTTTAATATGGATTTTAAAACCATAGGGCGGACTGATTATAAAGACGTTAAGGCGCATAAGCAATTTATTATGTACAACATAAAGAAGCAAACGAAATGTGCCACCTCATGACTTATATGTGTCTTTATATTGTACATTGCAATGTGGCTATAAAGACATAAAATGACATGCCTTGTGTGTGTTCTTATACTGTACATAATAAAGCGATTACAAAGACATGATGTGCTATTTTTCGTGTGTGTCTTTATACTGTAGACATAAAAGTCACTTGAAAGACCTGCTGCCTCATGTCCAATTTATGATTTTTTGAATTTTTTCTATCAAGACAAATGTGAGAAAATCATTACTTGCCTTTAACGTATAATCTAATTTATCACAGATTACCCAGTGGTTAGCATGCCGGAATATGTATTCGTTATTAAATTAAAGTTAAATATAATGATCAATAATTTACACCTAAGTTTTCTTGTACATCTTAAAAGTCTCCAAGCCAGACACTTTTTACGAAATTTTTCAATGAAAATAATGTGTCTGTATACCTCTTACGCCAAATAGATGCCATAAGCCCTTTTGCCAATTTCTTTTGGCGGCACTTCAAACACTACAACTAAATCTTGTCTAGAAAATATGAATCAAATAGTTGTTCATATGCATGAAATTTTATGATTTCTTCTTTTTTTCAAATAAGTCAATACATCTTGCAATTTTTAAAACTTTACTTAGTAATATTCGTATAATTAATACAAATAGAATTTAGGTGGTATGTAATTGTTTCTTAATTCAACTTTTTAGAAGATAAAATCTATATTTGTTACAAACTTCACTTAAATAGTGATTTAGATACCAAGTGTTACAACTTAAAGTTGTGGAGAACGTCTAAAAGTAGGTGTCGACGTATCTTATAGAGATTTTATTTTAGTGAACATTATTTTCTAGGAAACCACAGGCAGAGAAGAAAATATCTTAAAATAAAAATGTTTCCCTCAAAGTGCTTAGCAATCAAATTTTATGGTTTTCTTCACCAAACTTCTAAAATTTCAAAGTGAAGCTATTTACACAAGAGTAAAAATATGATATCGAGTCTTACAAAATGTGGAAACAAAAGGCTGATATTGAATAATATCAATTTATCTCTTCTATTAAGCATACCGAAATCTAGAAAATTCGATGTTCAAACTATAATATTTTGATTTCATTTACTTCAAAAACCAAAAGGTTGAACCTTAATAGAAGTTTGTTTTGCCAAAAATGTTTAAATCTTTAAAATTTCTATAGTCAAATTGTAAAAAATGCGTGTTCCGACATATATGCTACTGTAAGGGGCTAACGCATGGCTACTGTTGCTACGTCTGTCCGGATTACGTAAGGCTTACTGACATGTGTTCCATTTTATTGCTATTGAGACTTAATTTCTAAGTGTTTACTACAAATTTCCAATTTCAACGAACTACTGTCGAAATTGTAATTTTATCTATTTATTGTATTAATTCTGATTCTTATCGTGGTCATATTTCACATAGTAAGCAGATTCAATAAGCTTGAAAAAAAGAAATTTAAATAATATCCACAAACCAAAGCCAAATCTACAACAAATTTAACGAATAAATTCACACTGACCTTTTTTTATTGGCTGTTCGCTAGTTTACGCATGAAACATCATATCGAGCACCACACTGGCTGAAAAACAAATTTACGCTCAATTTATCAACCTATTGTTGGGTGAAAAAAAAAAAAGAAATTCAATGCCCCGATGCATTGCGACGCAGTTGACTACTCGACTCACGTGCGCGTTGCTAAAGAATAAAAGAAACCGACAGGAGCATACAGCCACTTGTGCCAAAAAGCTGCCTACTTTTCTGTACTCGTTGCCTTTTCCATTTTTAATCAAATTACCATGTGTACCTTGACCTTTAGCAAAAAAAAATAAAAAAAATTAAAAAGAAGCAAAATTCAAATTTTCACTAGTGAAAATATATAAAGAAAAGAAAAAAAATGCCTAGTATTGATTTTTGTAAAATTAAAAATAAAACACTTTTCCGAACTTTTGTATTTTTTGCGTTTAGTTGTTACGCCATTTGTTCTCCTCTCTAAGGTAAATAAATGAACTATTTTTTTTTATTCAATTCAATGGAAACGTGAACACTTGAAAGAATTTTTCGATAGTTGTTTATTTTTTGTTAACTCTGTGTTTTTTTTCTTAAACAAAGTTTTTGAATTGCAAATTGTTTACCATGAAACATTCGCACGTTTTTGCTAAAAATCAAGGTAGCCAGATAAATGAGTGCTTTATTTTTTAAAATGCTGCAAGTTCCTCTAAGTTGGGCAAAACTATGCGAAAAAATCGTTAATTTTCGAGAGCTATCAAGAATGTTGAAAATATCGAGCAATTTCGAAAATTCGAAATATATCATATATGACCAAAAATATCGAACTTGGAAAGTGTCAAAAGTATGTTAGAACTATGCATACGCCGAAGATCAGTGACAAAATCCATGCGCGAGCTTAGATCGGTATACTTATTCCAAAAATCATAATTCCAATTGTTTTTGATGTAAGAATCCATAATTTCGATTATTTTGAAGCTTACAAATTCCAAATCCAAAATAACGATTATTCGAAAAAAATAAAAATCAAAAGTAGTGATTACTCATCTCTATGCTTAAGTTCACATTTCATCTTTTCCTTCATCGTGCTTCTTATTGAAATTAGAATTATTTACCTGGTCACTTGGTGCGATCTCCGATCCAATTTCTCCAAAACTGGTTCTTTACTGGCGGGTAAGAAATAAAGTCTATAATTGAGTGATTCGGTAGAAACAAAAAGATAACGCTAGTGCTATGTCAGTGTCACATTTTGAGTTTTTATCGACTTTTCAACAAAACTAAAACTTTTCAAAAACTTCCGATATATTTCAAGCTTTTCATAAAATTTTGACTTCTTCAATATTATTCGACCTTCAAAACATTAATATGAATTTTCAAAATATTTCTACACTTTCAACCTCTTCCAACATTTTCCGAAAATATGAAAATTTGTCGAATATTTTACAACTTTTCGATTTTTTCAATATTATGACATTTTTTGGCCCTTGAAAAAATTTTTTCAACATTTTCGAAATGCTTGCAACGCCTGAATTGCTTTTGACTGCTTTGTTTGGCCATATGGTAACTCTAATAGCAGTATGCATGAAGTTTCTTCAGAAATTATGTTAAATGCTTTGTATGTGAAGTTCATTCTATCTCATCTTCTTTGCTTGTGTTGCATTCCGAGCAAGAAGCTCGTGCTTTGTAGCTGTGCTGTAGATACTTTGTGGTACATATGTCCGGCATTTGCATGCAGCGCTATGTACTGAAAGCACGTGCTTCCTGTAACTTGCTGAATTCACAGATGGTTGCAGATGGCTCTGCTTAGGGACATACTCATATGTGAATAATGGAAATACCTTGAATGTGAAATAAAAGTCAGTTTCCTTGAAGTTAAATTTATTTTTCGATAACTTAAGAAATAGAAATGTCAAATGTAGAAATTTACTTAGATAATGTGTTAAAAGAATGGAAAAAATGTCATAAAAATGGTTGATATAAAACGGTGACTTAAAGGAACATTGAATCCAGCAGTGCTGTGAATGTTGTATAGTGAATGATATTTTTATTAGTTCAGAAATGTATTATCGTAAGAGACAAGTGTTTGTTATTGAATGCTTCTTCATGTATTGGGAGCCTGAACTTGTTAACTAATCAAGTTCTAAATTCAAGTTCGTGTCTTTTCAGTAATGATATTTCCGTGCGAAACCAGCTGTTTAACTATCTCAGAAAAGTAAACTGGAACAGAATTTGAACTGCTGATCAGAAGATTCCCACCTCCTTGCATTTGAGTTTGACCTTTTTAATTCTGTAGAGGAGATATCGATTAATTTATAATTAACAAATTTTAATTCCATTTCAAGAAGTTTGAATTTAGAATCGACTTTTTCAATAGCATCCAAAAAGGATTTCGTTTTACATCCGATTCGAAGTAATTGCAAAATAAGTTAATTTTTAAAATAAAAAGCTTTACGGCTCCATGATCAAAATCGGAAAAGTTATTTTCAATACGACCAAAGACTGTGCGGGGCATTCAAAGAACCCAACATTGCACCACTTTCGAAAAAAAACTCTAAAAAACGGACTTATTGAAACGTAGAAAACATCTGCATTAGGTGCGTAGATATAGCATTTCAGATATTCTTTTTGTATGAGAGAGGCCACCATCTATTGTCAGACTATTTGTGTTGCTGAAAATACGGAAAAAATACACTGCAAGGATAAAAATTACTGCCTTCGTATATCACACTTAAACCGCAATTAAATTTGACTTCTTTGCGCTAAGTGTTTTAATTAAAATAATATATTTACCATAAAATATTTTTACAATAAGAACAAAAAAACCATTAAAAAAATATTAATGATAAAATAAACCACAAATCTGTCTTCAACGGATTTTCATGTATGCCAAGTGATTTTAATTTAAATCGCTATCAAATAACAACTGCTGGGGGCGTTTGCCATTAACTAAATAAACAAAGATACAAACAAAAAAACCCATTTCTTCATCCAAATGATATTTCTATATCACAACGGCGTACACACCCTACAAAACTTCCGCCGCTCCATCCCAACACCCAGCTCCTTTAACATAACGCCACGCAACCCTTTGCATATGCCGAGAGTGTCATTTTAATTTCCTGCAATGGTCGTGCGACAAATGTCGATTATGTTAAGGCCTTGTAGTCAAAGGGGGGATGGGAGAATATTTAATTTAACGACAAAAGCAACAAGAAAGTGTTTTAATAACAGAGTTTACTGCCGTCACCTTTGGCCTACAACAACAACAACAAGTGCGCACGCTGACACACCCACTTATAGCTACGGTTAAGCATTTGGCAAGCGGGTGGTCTACACTAATAATTTGATTATTATATTACTAGCAATTAAGGAGTGGTTGTTGCTGTTGCTGTTGTCGTCTTCGTCGATAGCAAACTTCTGCGAAAACTTTTGCCAGTTGAGGAAGCGTTGATGACAAGGATTGCAATAGAAACAACACTAGTCAACAAAATACTTATACCAATAACATAAATGATGCATACTTTAGTGCATTGGTCATTTATCATGTTGACTAGTGTAATTAAAATAGCAATTCACATTGAACTTAGGATGGGTAAAATAGCAAGGATTTTATTTTTGCGCGCGCGTTGACTTGAAACAAATGATAAGAAATGAATTTGCGAAATTAATGAATGACAAAAGAAAAAATGATGGCAAATTTATTTGACAGTTACATGACAGCTGCTGCTGCTTTGCACCCTCTAGCTGCTGTTGTTTTAAGCTATGGTTATGTTTAAATTTCAATTTTGAATTTTCCCTGCCTTCGAAGGATATCTAACAGTTTGAATTTTAACAGGGCTTGGCGACGTTAACATTAAAAGCCCATTTTTCTTCGGAGCAAAGCAATTTTTTTTTTATGAAAGTGGAAGCAAAGCAAATAAAAATTAGTGTTGTTGTTGTTTTTGTTTTTGTTTTTGTTTTTTTGAAATTTACAAATACATGGTTTTCATTGCACAAACAAATGAAAACCTTCAATCAACGTTTGCAGTTGTAGTTCTTATTTCCTGTTGTTACCTTTACTTCGACATTCGCAGGACACTCCTTGATTTTACTTTATTTTGATTACTTCTGAGTGTAGCTGTTGCTGTTTGTTACTCAGAACCTTGACGCATTTGCCATGAGCATTTCATTGCATTTGCTTGAATTAGGGTGTGACACGCCTTAATGATGTTCAAGTACTTTTCTTGTGGGAGTTCCGTCTAATTCACGTAGATTGCGATATTGGAAGTTGTTTGTTCAATTGTTGATTTTAAATTACAAATTTAAATTGTTAACTTTCAAGTTTTTTATGGGATTTTGCTTTTCAGAATCTTGTCATACATCCACAAGAGCTTTGCTTGAAGTAAACAGAAACTTTAAGTATTGAAACATAGTTTTTTAAGAGTGAAGTTTAATTCCATGCAATTTTTCACACTTCACAAGTTTGTTCTTTAACCACCTCGTATATTTAAGTTACGTTTTGTATTTTTGTAGAACAGAATGAAGTCTGAGACAAGGGACAAACGCGATGAAATGCTCATTGCACAGATGTTTGTGCGGTACTATGGGTAAAATGAAAATAGATATATTACTATTTGACTGTTTTCAGAGCCTGTCACATTTTGTACTAAATTCGGGATAACAATAATTTGTTTCTCATTAAAAATACAACTCTTAGATCCTTAAATACCACTCTTATATTAAGTTGCACAGGCAAGTCACCACTGATGAAAAATATTTCATATACACTTGAAGGTTTCAAAAGTCATGTGAGCAGAGTTGCCAAGTGACCGGGATTGATCCGCCCAAGCCCAGAATATCTCAAATAGCTGGATTTTGATTTTTTTTCTGATATCACTTTAAAGTTTTGAGCAAATGATTTTAAATTTTTTTTGGAATTAATATTTTTAAGTTGATTAGCACAAAATATAAAAAAGGTATCAAATTTTTCCCAGAAGCAAATTTGACTTTTCCCAATTAATGGAAAAACGGTTATTTGGAAAAATCGTTGCAAGGACATTGTGCCTCGAAAGATGGGCAGAGCGTCTGATTTCTCTAAGTCCTTCGCTGGTTGAAAACTGGACTGTATAACATCAGCCACAACTACCAAATCGATATAACAATCGAATTCTGTCAATGTGAGTGGCTGCTAAGCCCATGGAAAAGCAATAAAAACTTTTCACAGGATACTGAATTAATACAAAATTCCTTAGTCATTTTTAGCGACGCATTGATAATAAAATTGACTTGCTGCATTCATTGTTTTTTCTCATGTTCGCCTTTGTAAATGTTTTGTTCGGCTTGAGCAACGTTAACGGCGAAATGCGATTCAGAATACAAATGAAGTCAAGCCATTGCGATCGTTCTGTTTTGTGCGAGTCTATTGATGACTCGTAGAATGTCAATAAAACAATTGTACTCGACAGCGAGTACAATAAGCAGTTAGGTGTGTTTGTACAATCCATGCTTATCGTTATTCTAAGTCGTTCACGTTTTCAGGAAGCTACTTTCCGGAGTAAGTTGTGATTAGATCGCATGAGCGGTACCATTGCGATATCATTCAAATGTCTTCGAACTTCAAATTATTAGTTTCGTAGTCAATTTTATGCGTGTTTAATGTAGCCATAAATTGCAAATTCAATAAAAGGGTCAAACAATTTAAGAGTCCATTTGCTTAAACTTAATATAGAAATTCTATAAAATCAAAGAAAAAATTAATTTTTTAAACTTCTAACATGCCTTTGTAGAACGTAGCAAACTGCATACATTGGGTTCCGAAAATTTTGTTTGACTTTTTTTACGCAGCACAAAATCTTGAGGATGTCTTGTATTTCTGCGTATCAGACAAATTAAACATCACCTCTATCCAGAAAGAAGAGTTTTTAGAAATCTAGAATTATAGTAAAATTTTATTCCTTTTTATAATTTCAGTCGCTAAGTTTCGTTTTGTTGTAAGTATACAATTATACTAAAGGCACTTAAGAAATTATCAAAAAAAAAACTTTGAAATATTTGTTTGCTTGGACTGACTCAATATCGCAACAAAACTGTTATACTGAAGTACTAGCTTTTAACGCACTCGCTTTATAATTTTTGAATGTTGGATACGTGAAAAATGTTCATAAGAAATCACGCAATTTTTCTCACATGCCTTCTTGGCGTCATTTTAAAAAGCGAACTACATATGTGTTACATGAAAGCAATGATCTTGTAAATTGTCTAGACTTAAATGTAAAGATTTTCTGATTTTTCCCATTGTAAATTTTTTTGTGATCTTCTGTTCGAGACAAAAATTCCACAAACTGTTAAAATTTTTACTTTTTTGCTTTTGCCAATGTTTTCTTTGATCCGATTTTCTATATTCTCAACACATTTATCTAACAGGTTTCTTGTGAAAGCTTGCCAAATGATAATGATTAAATCTAAAAATGTCTCCTTTTTTAATAATAAAGATTTTCTTCCTTAGCTGTCAATTCAAAGACTTAGATTTTTTTCATATCTCGTTTTCATAGTATACTCTGCATAATAATATCTTCTTCAAATTCCGATTTGCAATAGTTTTATCCAAAGTTAAACTTTTATTTATAGTTAGTTTACTTTAATTTCAACACTACCCTGTGTTTACCTTGTTATCCGTACCAACAGAAAATACTAATGTCACGCAAACACCTGTCAAATGGTAAGACTATAACGTCTTGCTCCTCGCTGCTCTATTCAAGATACGAGTACACTCGCATGTGTTTCAAGGTATCCTTCAAAATGTCTGTCATTCATAGTTAAACCGAAATATAAAAGGTAGCAAGCGGCATGGATCGTCTGTCGAACATGCCGCCGTGCATGTCAGGCGAAGCTTCGTTCCATACTATGACTTTGACAACACAACAGCTCCCTTCGACTGCTGCTTTCAATTTGGAACAGAAGTTGGTGTTTGCGTTTTGGTAGGCTGTCAAATATTGATGCCAATTGATTTTTTGTCAACATCGATGTTTTCTTCCCGTTGTTTTTTTTTCTTTTTGTTTTTAGTTTCCTTTATTCGATTTTCGATATTTTTATTTATTGTAATGGGTAAATTGTTAAAGTGGTTTTGTTCAACTTTAATTCATTTTAAGTAGCTTTAATTTACGAATGTTAGTTTGTTTACTCATTGTATCCTTTTGTTCCTAATTAACTGTTTTCACTTAACATAATTGTGAAGAGAAGCGAAATGTAGCACTTACTTACTTTCCGACTTTTCTCCAATGTAAAATAATGCTGTTCCCTAATACAATGGAACTTGGTGAATAGTTACTCCCGCTGCGGTCATCGTTGTCGTCGGTTGATACTGTGCTTTGATGTCATACAGCGTTTAGGCCAATATTTTGAAATTTAAAAGTTTTGATTGAATGAATATAATGAAAAAAGCATCGAGAAGTAAAAAAAAATCAAAATGTGTGTTAGGGTTGCCAAGTCCAAAAAAGGAGCGCTTCCCGGCCATCTAAAAAAAATGTATTTATTCCTTCAATTCGGCTAATTTATTGGAATAAGTTGATGACCTTGTTTTTGGATTGTTCGTTAAGCAAAACAATTTAAGTTCCTTCCGCCAAAATTCACGCAGTTCCCAATTTCAGAAATCACCTGCCCGGTGATTTGAAATGTTTGAAGATTCTGCGAAATTAAATATGCCAAAAATTTTAGTCAGTTTATAGTTAAAGTCCATACACTATAGCTATTTGGATTCAGAGACGAAAGGAGACTTCGAAATCCAAGAAATCATATCGACCATTTCTTGAAATTTTAAGTGTTTGCTTAAAGTTCTTGCAGCGTTTTCTATAAGCTGTAACTCTTTTGAAATTTCAGTACGTTAGCGTTGGAAATAGTGATTGAAAAAGTACATTATTACCCAATTTAGTATGACTTATAAATAGTAATGCAATTAATTTGTTTCAAACCAAAGCACTGTGCGTTCTCGTCATTATTTTTACGTCCATGTCCATGTTATGTCACTGTTGTTGCTTTTGCTCTTGTCGTTACTCCATTTCCCCTTAGCACTCTTTTGTTTAAACTTGGACATAACTTGGGTCGAATTGGTGCTTTGTGCTGATGTTCCAGTCTACTGTGAGCTTCATTGTTTCACTATTTCTTTAACAACTAACATTGGCGGTGTTGACCTAAATGGTGATGGTAACAATGGTTTTTGCTTTTGTTTACAAATTGGCAACAAGTAAAAACAACGACAACAACAACAACATTAATAAATACAAAAGCAGCTGCAACAATTGTTGCATAATAAGCCAAGAAAACAAACAAACAAATCAGTGTCAGTTTAATTTTAAGCTTAAAAACTGATGATGAATTCTTGTGCCTTTGTAACAAAGTAAATGGAATTGCTGCAGGTGACACAAAAATGAAAAAAAGTGCAGCAGAGAAATTGTAAAGAAAAAGGTAATAAGTAGTAACTGAGAGTAAATTTAGTAAGTGTGACATTGCTTGATAAATTGAGGGAAATGCAATTTATGCAAGTTTGCATCGGCGAACTTGGTAAAACAAAAAAATTGATGAAAGGAAAGAGTTCCATAGAAATCAAGAAAAAAAAAAAGGAGGGAAATATTATTTTAAGCACAGGTATATGCGCGTGGCACCGTATACAAGGTATAATGTTGTACTTAGTGCACTGTCGCAGTAATCCAAATAAAATATGGTGTAGAGATTGGTTACCATAGGCTTTGATATGAAATAAAAAACGACGGGATTACACCAAAGGCCGTGGCACCTCTTATGTAAAAAAAAACGTCGTAACCGGGTATTTTTTGGACTTTTTTATACCCTTTTTTATACCCTTTGTCATTCCGTTTGTAACGCATAAAAGGCGGCGTGGCAGGTATGGAAAAGTGTATATATTCTTGATCAGCGTCAACACCTGAGTCGATATAGGTATGTCCGTCTGTCTGTCTGTCTGTCTGTGTGTCTGTCTGTTGAAATCAGGTTTACTAGAAAACTAAGCAAGCTAACGTAATGCAATTTGGCACACAGTTCACACCTTCTTGCAAGCTGCTAGCATATAAAAATGGGCGGCATCGGTTCACAGCCACGCCTTCCGCCCATACTCTATGTAAATATACCCAAGTCCATTTTGAAAAAAAGATGCAGCGATTTTGATAAAATTTGGTGATTTGTTGAAGATGAGAACAAAATTAAGATTAGGCTAGGTTTGAAGTTTGCAAAGACTCTTAAAAGGGCGTGGCACAGCCATAAATTTTATTTTTTATAACGCCATAGCTCGTAAACCGTGAGAGATATTGTGATGAAATTTGGTACACGAATACAGATTTTATGAATCTTGAATCGCGCATAAAGTGGGCGGAATTGTAAAAGTGGGCGTGACACTTCTTAACAATTAAAAATTTAGATTTCATATAACTCCAAATTGGCAGATACGATTTTCATAAAAATTTTAGGGATGATACCACTAAAAGTAGTCATCAATACAAGTTTATCAAGATTCTGAAAAATTTTGTTGAAGGGCGTGGCACAGCCTACAATATTTATAAACGTTATAAAAAGAGAACTAACAACGCAATCGCTATGAAATTTAATATGGCAGATATACTTGCTAAAAGGTGTCTTCTTGCAAAATTTTGGTACAATGGTGCCTGTGGGTGTGGCACCTCCAATATAAGCAAAATACGTTTAATGCTATGGTGTGCTATGAGAGTAATCTTCATAAAATTTTGTGTAGAGGTGCCGGTTACTATAAGCTTTGAAAGTCAATAAAATTTGACAAGATTGCATCAGTGGGCGTGTCACCTCCCTCATTAACATAAAGTTGTAAGTGCAATTTTAAGCGAACTATTAGTGCAATTGATCTGAAATTCGATGTAAGTGGTTGACTGGGTATTAGGTAGATATGAATCAAATGCTTTTGAAATAGCAACAGTGGGCGTGGCACCTCCCTTACAATTAAAATACCTTAAGTGGCATAACTATCGAAATAAATGAGCAATCATACTGAAATTTGGTGTAAGACGTTTGTTTATGGAAGGCTACTTTTGATCAAAATTTGACTGTATTGTACCAGTGGGTGTGTCACCGCCCTAAATTTTAAGAATAATTACGGCGCATATCGCAAACTATGCAATCTATTGTGCTAAAATTTGGTTTGTGCATGTCAATCACGAATGTCATTTACTGAAAAACAGTGGGCGGAATTGAAGAAGTGGGCGTGTCATATTTGGTGTTTTTCATTTTTATTCTATTTTTTTCAACATTTCCCATATTCTTTTGACATTTTTATTTTTGTCCAACACTTATCAACATTTTTGAACCTTTTTACATTATTTTCGACTTATTCAACCTCTTCAACATTTTTTAAGATTTATTTAAAAAGTACTTTCAATGCAGTGTAGGGTATGTGATTTTCGGCCTGGCCGAAGATAACACCTTTACTAGTTTGTATTTTTCTTGAGTTTTTAAATTTTTTTTTAACATTTTCCCTTTATGCTCTCGACTTTTTCAACCTCTTTCAACTTCAGTGAATCAATATTTTCAATTTTTCTCACCGTTAGCAGACTTTTTCAACTTTTCGACTTTTCAACATTTTCAGGGTTTTTAAAATTTTTCAAAAATTTCCGACTAGACTACATTTTCAACTTCTTTAAACATATTTCAATATTTCCCAACTTATTTCGACTTCTACTTTCGACAACCCACTTTTTTCGAATTTTTCAAACCTCTCTTCAACTGTTTCAAAATATCTTCAACCCCTTTCAACTTTTTCAACTACATGTTTCCTTTTTTTCGACTTTTTCAACATTTTTCGGGTTTTCAACATAAAATACAAATATGGAAAAAAAATAAAGGTTTGACCTCGATTTGATCTTGAAAATAGGTTTCAAGATCAATTATTTGATCCCTCGAAGCCATATATGTAGCTTTTGTTCACATAATTTTTCGCTATCTCATGTCGTTCTCAAGATATTCGGTTGGGAAAATTAAAATGGAGCAAAAGTATTTAATTGGTATTACTACATATGTTTATGTCTTATATGTATATAAAGCAAATTATTCTTTATAAATTCTAAGCAAACCGACAAATCAAACTAACAATTGCCACTGCGGCATAGTAGTGATCACAAAAATGAGCAGTTCCGAAAATATTCTGTACTCAAATTAGTTTACTGTAGTTAAACAAAAACCAAAGCTTAACTTTCCTTTGACAAACAACCCCTCTATCGTTCGCTTAATTTGTCATTTTAGTAACTTACTTTGTGTGCACTTTTGTCTCGAGAAAACTTCTTCCTTGCTAAGTAGAAAAAGACATTTTGTTTGCCTCACAGCATGTTGCTAAACAATTAATTATGTCTACATACCTTTATTATACCACCAACTAATGTGGATGAAAGGTGTTTACAAAAACAACAGCAAGAGCAAAATGCTACGTCAGACAAAAGTGCTGACATTACGTATTCAGCACTCAGCACTCAAGGAAGGGGAACACTTAGCACAACACAAATGAAAGAAAAAAGAAAACCACTGGTAATGAATTAATTCCCAAGTTCTACTTAAGCGTATGCGATTATTTACAAGGATTATTTACAAAGTTGTTGTGAGCTGTGTTGTGCTGTGTTGTTTTTGGTGTTTACAAGGATCAACTGATTGACCATTAAATTGAGGTTAAAAGCGCATTAAAAGTGTTAGCTGCTAGCTATGGGTTTTTCTTTGTGCTTTTAGTTGTTAAATGAGGCTTTAAAAAAGAAAGGGGAGTAGTTTTTTTCCGCACACTTAAAAGGTCAATATTTTCTTTTTTTGTGTTTTTTTTTCAACTTTACTTTTCCTTGAGTAGTTCTATTTTAGTTTGCTGTTTTTTGCTACTTGTTATCCTGTCATCATTACTATCATCAACAATTCTGGCAATGTGCACATGCAAAAGAAAGCAGAGAAAAATAAAAAAGAAATGAGAATGGATGACCCTACCCTGCACTTTGCTTATTTTGACAGTTAAAAAGCTTCTTTTTTTTCACAATAACTGTGAAAAATCAAATTTTGAAATGCTGACTCATTTAAAAAGTGCTAGTTTTCTCAAAGATCTAAAGCAGGAGTGTAGTCAACGTTTTAGCTTTCAAGGGCCACATAAAATGAAGACGAAGTGCTCCGCGCCGTATATAAAATTCATTTAATATGTTGCACAAAAGAGAAAGCTAATCATTTATTTAAGAAATTAGACGTGATATAAAAATAAATTAATAAAAGTAAGAATATGAGTAGATATTATAAAAATAAATTTTAAAAGTTCTTGTTTTAAGCAAAATCTTATGTTTAAGAAAAAACCTTTTCTTCCAGTTATACTTGGCTCTTGAATTTTACTGACCCTTGAACTGGACGTATTTCGTAACATTTTCCAAACTCAAATTTCTCTATATAATTGCCATGGCTAGTGCCCTAAGTTCTTATATAACTTTTCCTTTTTGTTAGACATCAAATTCCGGAAGTGCCTCTTTTTACAAGAAAGGATCGATTCAATTCTTTAAAATATCAAAATTGTGCTAAAGTTGTTCACAAATAATAAAATTTCACTGCTTAATAAAAATGGGGTGTACTCTATTGTAGTTTCCCCAGTAGACCGCGAACTGGCCTTGAAATTTGGTTTCAAAACCATATAGCACTACACTACTTTGCTCCCGAGATATTGGCTTTGGAAATTCAAATGGATCACCCGGTATATGAATATGCGCCAATAAATTGAACATTTTCTCGTAGCGTATCTCACATTTGGAACTAAGTTCTTTTGCTCATCGCATAGAACTGAAAATACATCGTATATTTTTATATTGCCCCACAACAAACTACCAATTTTGTTTCACTTGACAACAACAAAAACAACAATAACATCAGCAAAATTTAGTTAATGTACGCCATATTGATTTCAAAAGTTTCTCTTGTTGTGCTCTTCACTTGAAATTCTCTCCACCACACCATCTAAAAATAACAACAACAGAAAAAAAGGAATCCTTGAAAAAGTTTTAGTTTTTTGTTGTCTAACTAACGTGCGAGTTGTTTGCAATGACGACGACAACGAGAACGCAACACACTGCTCGTACCGAATGCTATTTCATGAAGTTGGTTATTGGTATTGGTACAGAGAGAGAGAATATGGGCCTCGACAGCCGAGTGTTTAAGTAGAACCCAATAGTTGGTAAAAGGTTGCGAGCCAACACATTTTATTGCATGAAAACGAGTGAATATCGCACACAAATATTGCAAAGTCATGGGCAATGATTGAAATTAATGGATTTCTAAATGTTTCAACTACCTTTTCATTCCTTCAGTTATTTCTGTATTCTTTTTTGATTTTATCTAACATATTTTTTTAGGTTATACGATAGTTGTTGCGGTAGTTTATAAAATAGTCTGTAAGAAAAATGTTAGTTAAGTACTATAGTACTTTTTTCAGAAATCATATTTTGAATCGCTGATATTTTTGAACGTAAAATGGAACTTGGAAAATTTGTCTTCAACTTCTCAGCTTTCACAATATTATACAAATTATATAAACGAGACTTCACCATATGTTTGTTGAGTTCCAAAGAAAGCTTTCGAGACAGTGTCCGTAGTAGTTTTTGATTTTTTTAAGAAATAAATCCCCGATTTCTGCTATGATGTGCCGTATGAAAAAAAAGTTCCTCAAAAGATTTAATTTTTTTAAGCAAAATAAATTGTAAGCGTATAAGTTGGCCACGCATATTTCATATATCTGAAAAAGAATGATGTGCTGCCAAATTAAATTATTCCTGTAACTAGGGCCTTTATGAACCAAAATATTTTATGCGTGTGAAGTCATCCCAGGACTTTTTATTTTCTAAGCACTTGATGTTGTGCTGTTATGGACTCGACTTGTGCTGTAATAGGCCGTTTTTTTGAAAAATGAAAGAATGCTGGGCTAACTTCATAAATAAAAAATAGTTTTGTTCATGTAGGTCGAAATTCCAGGAATAATTAAATATCTCTTACGGTATATGACAGCACATCCTGACCACAACAGTGAATTGAAAAGTAATTTTTCAGCAAAAATGCTTGGCCAACTTCAGACTTAACATTTATTTTGCTCGTAAAAATGGAATTCTTAAAATAATTTTTATTTTTTGGATACAGCACATCATAGCACAAGTCGGGGACAATGCAGCACACTTTTTTTTTTGTTCCGAAAAATCAATTAGTGATGGACCAACCTCACAGTCAAGATAGAAGCGAGGCTATCAGCAAGGGAAATTGTATAACCCTTTCGAAGTTCACAATGGCAGGATGGTTTTTCCCTCTAATTTTCTGTTAGTATGGGAACTGAAGTTGATGTTGCATTACTGCCATTTTTAAGATAACTCCTTGCACAGCCGTAGCCCGATCTTTTATTTCAAAATTAATAAGCTTCTGGGAGTTGATTTCAAGCTCTGATTTAAAAATTTAAATTTTTTTTATTGTGTACCTTTTTACAACTGATTAGATTTAATGTTCTAATATTTTTATTTTTGCGTAAAATTTGTTTTCATTTGTATTGTGCAAAAGTTTTTTCTTTTTCTCCTCTTCTGTTTGAAAGTTTATTTTTATTTGTATTATTGTCGTAATGTCTACAGGTATATGTGCACACAGGTATAGAAATAATTGTTAATGCTGCTGATATTTGTAGTTTTTGTACGTGCAATTTTTACTGTACCGTGGAATAGAGGAAAAACATTATTGTGACTACGTTCATAGAAATTTTTTTGGACCGATAAATTGTAATCGTGTAACACGTGTTAACAACTAGGAGTTCTATTTGAAGGCGCGCTGCAAAATAATCAGCTAAAACGCAACTTTATCAGCAGAAATTTGTATTATCTGTTAATAGTGTCTCTGATTAGTTGAACACGCTCCGTCCAACGATTTAAATTGGGCATCCACTAAGCCTTTTCTTAAGTATGGAAAGAGGTAGTAGACGCAAGGAATCTAAATAATATGGTAGGCTAGGAATCAATTGATATATTTTTTTCATAGTGACTGCACATTTGTGTGTTTGCTATTCGAAAGAGTACTTTTGTTCGTCAAATGCAGCTGTTTATTGTCTTAAATCAGCACCAAATAGGTCGAATAGCTTTAAATAACATTTTCCGGTGATCATGTGTTCTTTTCAGGGTAGTCGATGTGGATGATTCCATGTGTATGTAAAAAAAAAACTATTAAATTCACCTTAGCCTTCTTCGGTTTCAAATGTTGTGAAGAAGTTCACTCGCTTAAACATCGCTAAACACTTTTCTTCTTATCCTTGCCAAATAAACTCTTTGATTTGATAGCGATAAAGCTATATATCCTGTTTATGTCGACAACATTTCAGCCCACATTCATACAAATATTTATATTTTCAATTATCCGGACGTCCATTACTAAACCTACAATTTTTTCTAATTTCCTTTCAGTGTTGCGTGCAGTTAGTTGGGAAGAATGGTGGACATATGATGGCATTTCAGGTGAGTTAAATTACAATTTTTTCCCCACATTATTACAACACAAAAAGTTGCATTTAAAGGTGCAAAAAATCGCTTATTCTAAGAAAGTGAATTGTGCAAGTAACAAGAAAAATTGAAGCAAGCAGCATCCATCTCATCTTGCATCTGTTTGTCTGTCCCACTATTTGTCTGTCTAACTGTCTGTACTACGAGCAATTTGTAACGAATTAAAAGTGAAAATCATAGTGAAGGAAAAATACAGCAAAACGTTGCACGCGCTGCATTGGAAAAGTAGACGTTGCATGACGACGTCGTGAAGATCAAGGATATCAAAATAAAAGAAAAATCTGCGAAGTGTTGCAAATCTGTATAATGCGCGGAAAATTTATTTGTTTGCTAAGGCAAAAGCTATCAAAAGGTATTGAAGTTACAACTGGAATTTGATGGGTATTAGAGTGTGCATTTGATGTTACAAAATCAACACTCAACAGGGCTTTACTTTTCTACTAAGACTGCTAAATATTTGAAGTATGAACTTATCAGCTCAAATTTAATGCATTAATTTCATATTTCTAACGAATTGCAGTAAAATCGTTTACATAGAAATTTCATTCTAAAATTGATTTTCTTAAATTTTATAACATAAAACTAAATCTTCGTTGGTCTGCACACATTTTGTCGTTGACTTTTGTAGTTGTTGTTGTTAGCGCCTTAAACACTGAGCAAAAAAAATGGCATTGTGAATTTAGAAAACTTATTTTTGACTTAAGGCCGCATATTTTATAGTAGAAAATAGTAAAAACAACATTAATTCTCTTGCTCTTTTAAGGAAAACAACTTTTAACTCATTTTCAATTTGACAACTATTGAAAATAACAATTTTAATTTTACTTCAATCGTTAAATATTTCAAATTACATTTTGAAGTTGTTCTTTATTATTTTAAATAAATTAAACACTTTACCTCTGTGAATCATAAATGGAATCACTTAAAATCAATGTGGATTCAATTTAGACATTTTCGGCTTCGGCGATAAGTGGCCGATCTTGATGGTAAAACCTTGGTTTTTTTCCTTAAAAACTTTTGAGCGGGATACAATAAATTACATTTACGCAAAATTTCAGCTACCAGTAATAAATAGTGAGCAATATTTCATACAAAATGTGCGAGGTATTTTCTATAATGGTGATTTTTTAAGCGTATGGTTTTTAATATTGAAAAAAGAACAGAAAATTTGCAAAAGTAAATGAAATATTTATTTGGAGCGATACATCAATTCCTTACATTTAATTTTTAAAGATTATTTTATGTAAATATTGTGCGCGGCTACGCCTGACGTGAATCATCCGTAAGCTTTAATTTTCGTATACTTTTTCCTGCATTTCAGCTGTTATATCATCAATACCGGCTGTAATGTTGCCTTCAAGGGCTGCAATTGTGGCTGGCTTGTCTCTGTACACGAGAAACTTCACGTAGTCCCACAAAAAATAATCTAGTGGAGTCAAATCGCATGACTTTGTAGGCTAATGGACTGCTTCAAAATGGGAGATTAATTGCTGAACAAACTCGCCTCCCCATAGGTCCATGGTATCGCGTGCTGTGTGGAATATGGCACCGTCTTGTTGAAACCACATGTCAGCCAAATCCAAATTTTCCATTTTGAGGAAAAAAGTCGGTAATCGTCGCACTGTACCTTCTTCCATTGACTGTAACGTTGCGATTTTCATTATTTTTGAGAAAGTACGGTCCAATGATGCCGCCGGCTTACAAACCGCGCCAAACAGTGCACTTTTCAAGGTGCATTGGCAGCTCTTGAACTACCTATAGCTGTTCTTCAGGGAAAATTCGGCTTCGTCGCTGAGGAAAATTTTTCTATAAAAAATTGGATCTTCATCTTGCGAAACACATTTCTCATAGACCACGAACTTTGATAATAAAATTCAATAATTTGCAAGCGCTCTTCGTTTTTGATAAAATTGCAGACTTTATTAAACATTTTTGGCGTGGATATATGTTTCAAGTTGCGCGTACAGGGTCGCAAAATTTACGCTGAAAAAGCAAGTTGCAAAAAACTCACCTGTTATATAATAATAATTTTATATGTAATTCAACCATCCCCCACTTGAGACCTATATCTAGCTACGCTTTTGTTAATAACCATTATCTAACTTCATACTGCAAATACATATTACCGTTTTTAGTTGTGTGCCTCTAATTAGTTCCTTGACAAATGATCCGGTGTCCAGCATAGACCGAAAAATATCATACGAATTACGTTACACCCTAATAAAATTCAGTACTGTGGGTTTCCATAGGGCGTCATTGAATGCACTACTTGCTACCTATAAAAAATTGCAGCATATTTTTCATTTCTTTTCAAGCTATGAAAAACGGTTGACAGCACTTTGAGGAAAAAAAATACTCTTTGCTCATAAATTTTATTGCGAATAATGGCTGTCTGCAATATACTTTGGCATAGGAAATTAAAAAAAAAATGCATTGCTATGAAATTTTTCACTTAAAGTGCATTGAAATTTGTAAATTCTACAAAGAAAACAATGAAATTCGATGCGGAACGGTCAATACTTGACTGCATCATTTGACTTTTCACAAAACACCTTTTTTCCAACACAGTGCTGAGTGTACACAAGTTCTAGCACATCTATATCTTGACGTGCAAATAGCGCATACATTTTTGCATATTTGTACACGTTTTGCAACTATTGGCTCCAATATAGCTGAGTTGTGGTGCAAAGTTGTCACCAAAGTTTTCGTTTGGTATATAATCGCAGGATGGTTTGTTTTAAAATTTAAGTTGTGACTTAAGCGTAAGTGCGCAATGCTATTCGTAGAATGAAGTCATTAGGTCTACGCCAAAGTTACACGGTATTCATAATGCAGAAATTAAGGCAGCAATTCAGATAGATCCTGTAACGTTCAAAGTAATTTTGTTATCATTTGATTTGTCCATCTACGACCTATAAAGTCTCGCTCATCGGCTCAAAGTTCACTGATGATTCCATTACGTAATAGATGAAACTAAGTAGTTTTGCCAATTTTTTGTTATGTGTTGTCTTGTTCTGCTTTTGAATATTTTTTTTTTTTGGTAATATCACTCACTTTAGATACTGAGCAAAAAGCTCAGTAAAACAATTAAAAGTCTTATCATTGCATAAAAGTTTAATAAAAAATAATTTTCCTTCAAAATTGCGGCTCATCTCGTATTGTAAAAGTGTTCATTTGCACTTAGAGCGATTAGCGTAGGCTCACACATAAATCAAAACGAGGGGAAAATGAACCGAATACGATAGTCCACCTATCTGAAAATGCCCCAGTAACATGATCCTTTTCAAATCAGAACATGTTCTCTTGAGGTGGTCGTCTATCTGAGCCTTGAAAGCACTCTTGTGATGGCTCAACCTAATCCACTTACATGTTGTGATCATAGACCAAATACTGTGCTCTACAACAGACCTTGATTTGATATAATTTGTCTAAGCACTTAGTCACCTCTTACTGAATGTTATGGAGATATTTTCAAGTTCTTCACCAAAGTGCTCCCATAATTAGCGTCAAAAGACATAGCATATAACTCATAATTTCTTTACATACCAGAGCTCACCCTCAGACTTTGTAAGCCTTTAAAATAAATGCATTAAATAGTCACTTAAGTGTCATTTAAGCCTTCATTGTCTTTTGCAAGTCATTTGGACTAGCAGTCACTCATTCATTCATTCACGTGCAAAAAAAGCAAAGTAAAACAAATCCTTTTAAGCCCCTTTTTAAAGCGATTCTTTCATTCATTGCTTTTTCTGCTGCTGTTTTTGTTGTTGGCTTAAATACTTTTTTTTTTCAATCTTCCAAAATCAACGCATCATTCGCGTTGAGTTTGGATGTCGTCGCTTAATCTGCAGTGTTACCTTAGAGAGGTGAACGCCTTCCTCTCTCTTAACTACCCAACTCTTCTCTATTTTTTTTACTTTGGTTATCTCATCGTCATATCAGTCTTTCTTAGCGGCGCCTTCATTCGTTCATCTTTTATCCATTTCATGGCTGTGCGTTGTCTACATCGCTATTGTTGTCGTCGTCATCGTCATCGTCATCGTCATCATCATCGTTGAGGCACAACTAAAGTTGCATCTACATTGCCAAATCTAACAAAAAATAACAACGTCAACAGAAATAGCAATTGCCTTCGGGACTGCCATGAAGCGGCGGACGACTTTTCACTACTGCGAAGTCTCGCCATTTTATTTGGAAACGTGATAACGACACATTTGTGCTGCGTCGCTTCCCAAGCAGTAGGTATTCTTTTTCTTGTCACCGTTGTCTGTTTGTCTGTGTTTTTGCTTTTGTCTTGGTCCCAGTAGCAACGCAAGCGACGCAATTTCGCTTGCCATTGCTGGAGTTGTAGTTTTTAATTCTCCTTGATAACGTTGCCAGATAGTGAGTAGCGGATGACTGACTTAGGTGTTTTTAGTTTTTGAACATACGAAAGTCGCCTTTTTAGTGCCATATATCTTGCTTACGAATTTAAATCGTACGATTCGTGAGTGGCTCAAGAGGTTGAATTATGACTTCATTTTATCTTAATTTATTGATTTGATGAAATACATGAAAAAGTTTTTAAGCAGAGTGTAAGAGCAGTTCTTAAACTCTGAAAAGCTTATGATTTGGATATGGTTTACAAAATTAAATGAACTTGAAATTACATCTGATATAAATTTTGTGTCGGAAGTTCTATATATTGGTCTGTATTTGGCTTTAGCCTCCAATAAATTCTTAAAAATTTGGTACTGAGTGAAATTCATCGGCATTAAATTACTAACTTCTGATGTGAGTTGTTTTCGAAAACTTACTTGCTAACTAATAAAATGGTGAATGTGCACTTCATTGTCATTAAAATATAATTTATATTTGCATATTAACAAAAGTGCTGCATGCATTAGAAAACTGCTCTCATGATCAAACAATATTTTTGAAAAAAATACCTTTTAAACGATACATATGATATTAGTGTCGAAAATGTAACATTTCGTGTGAGTGTTTTTTGTTAGGAATGATTTCTGTCAGATTTTATTTATTCCAGTAATCATGTCTACGAGAAAATTATTGGTTCACATCCTTTTTGTTTTTACATTGACTTGAAACAGTGAATATTGTGCAGAAACGTTTCAAAGTTTATTCGATCCAATGTCTCGACGCTGTACATATAGACACGCATGTAACAGCGTCTCTTCTTCCAATGCGCGACAAGTTTCTCTCTTGGATAGTTTCAACAAGTTTAAAAGATATCATCTTATGACTTTAAAAAATAATGGGATAAAAATCACGCAAATCATTGTAAAAAAATTTTAAGATAGTGGACTGTTATCAGATGCAACATTTGTTTTATCTCATGAGATAAAAGTCAGATAGAAATGAAATTTTCAATGAATAATGTTCATAGATTCTATCTATCACAAGCTTATATTGTCTGACAGAATTTGTAATAAATCCTAAAGATGTTGTGAGAAAAATGAAGCAATTAATAAATTAATCAAAAATCATTAAAGTTTCAAAATTTTTTAGTTTCCATTACGTGAAGCTCTGATAAAAAAATTACATGAGATATTTAAAGTTATTCTTTTTTTGTTGAACATGATGTTTTGATTACATGATAAAAAAAAATTGCTTTAAAAGTAATATTTGTGTTTCATATGACATTTTCTTGAATTTTTTTGCCATAATTTCAAAAATATCAAAAACTACTTTGAGAACTTTTATAAGAATCTAAAAAAAAGATTACTTATGCTATATATCGTTAGAACTTAAACGCAAGATATTTTCATCTTATAACATTTTTAATATTCTTAAAAAATCCTTTAAGAAAATTGATCAAAATTATAAAATATATAAATAAAATTTCCGAACTAAACCGTTTTTGTGAAATCAGTCGTATTTTTCAATAGTCCAACGTAATTTTTGTTAAACTTTCATAACACTTTCGCAAAAATTCCTTAAGATTAAAATTTATCCAAATTTAATAAATTTTGTTTACCGTCAAGAACTAGGAAGAGGATTTTCATACTACTCCATAGCAAGATTTGTGGTAACATGTTTCTGGTACATCACAATGCCAATCATGCAGTAAAATTTTTTTGACGAATTAATTTGATGGAGAACTAAATTTATGAATATTGGTAGATACGAAGCTTTTTTATGTGCTGAATAAAGAATTGTATCATGCTATAAGAAACAAGCAGTTTACTATATCTTGAGAGTTTTTTAGCGTAACCAAACGTTTTTTTCTATTTAACTTTTTAAAACTGCAAATAAAAATTTAATGGGTGACACTTTTCGTAATACATCTTAATGCTCACCCTAACAGCTCAAATAAATTCACAATATTCAAAATAAAAATTCATAAAAATCTAACTCGCTTCCCATAAGCTGCAAATAGTAAGCTCGTAGAAAAATATTGCGTTAACAATTCGCTAAAAACAGCTTAAATTGAGATCCTCCAGGATAAATAAGTTGATGAGTAAAAGAGCTCTAAAATTGTTTTAGCTTTCCAAAAAAAATTCTAATTTTTTAGTTGGATATTAACATATACCATAGAGACTACATGATTTGTCATAAAGATGCGGCTATCATATGCCAGAATTTATTGAATTAGATGCGAAAAATAATCCATCAAAATTTGACACTACTTAACCAATCTCAGCATTACATCATGATATCGAGTGACCTCATGTTAATATCACTCCGATCTTTTATGTAGAAACTCAAATGGTAAATATACAAAATTTTTCTAACATATATAAGTTTCGTCATAAAGTTTTGACGGCCTTTAGCCTTGAAAATTATGAAAATAGTGTAACTTACGTAAAAAAATTGAGAAACTGTCTTTTTCTTAATTCGAGAAATTATAATTAAGTGACTCTTATAAAGAAATTAATATTTCTAAAGCACAAAGTGGACATTGGCAACAAGGTCTTGGTCTATAGGAAGCAGTTAAATCATATCATGGAAAGCAATTTAGATTACGTTTAATTTATATCGCCATTATATTAAACAGTATAAATAAAATATCATCAATTTATATGACTTCGTTGACAAATTCTAGTAGCTTAATTTTTACCAAAAGCATCTGGCAACATCTTCATAGTTTGTTTTATTTCTTTCAACTTTTGCATTAAAGTCTTCTAGTCAGCTAGTCATCTTTCACATTACCGAATCATACAAGCCTCTGAAACATTCATCTACCTAGTCATTCAGGTGATTGCTCTGCTGTACGATTCCCAATGCATTTTGTATTTTTACAAAAGTTTTTGCAGTTTTTCGTCAGATAGCAGGTTTTCTTCGCGTTCCATTCCACAGAGCTTATCGTCTTGCTGCTGTTAAACTTAAGTTTTTGTCTGGTTTGCTGCAGCTATAATACTTCTACTGCAAGTGCTGCATGCTGCTTAATCTCATTAGGATATTCAGTGTATATCCTGCAAATACCTTCACTATGTAAGATTTTGTTGTTTCTTTTTGTTCTCGTTGTATTTATGTGTTGTTGTTAAGCATTATGTATATGTGAGACTGACTGCAGCAGAAGTTATGTTTGTTATGGCGAAGGAAAGAAGTTTTCATGACGTTTTCGATCAACCGCTCGCCCACTTCATTTGCCGCTACTACTTTCATATGCATAAATAAGTTGAAGTGTTTTGAATATTGCATTGCATTTTAAATGTTTTTCCTAAGGTTTTTATTAGACTTTTTCTTTCGTTATCCCATGGTTTTGTTTTACCGGCAATTTTAAATGTTTTCTGCTGTGGATGCGGTTAGAATCTTTGCTTCCTAGATTTTGCGGTTTCAGTTTTCTTGTTTGTTAAGGTGCAAACAGCATATTTTTCATTTCCGGTGCAAGTTTTTTGTAAAAATGTAGTAAATATAGACTGCGTTATGAATTTATTATAATGTCACTTTTGCCATGGTTTAAGTTTTTGATGTATAACTTCTTTAAGCGTAATAAGTAAAAATTTTTTCGACGATACTTGATTTTAAAAATTTGATACTACAAGTCAATTTTAACGAATGGTGTGCTAATTTTATTAGAATAATTTGATAGCACTTATTCGGGTTTTTATATTACCCAAAAAATGGATCATTCTCCTTATTTTACCTAAAATATATTCACGAAATTATGAAGTCTTCAAATAATTGACTACAGATGGAGGTGTAGACAAAAAATAATTCTTCTGCTAATATCTCTGGAACTTTGTATAAAAAAAACCCTTTGGACGTTTTTCATTTTGGTTGACTTCTATCAACTTTTTTGATGCTTTTTATTACTACTCGATACTTTCCGATTTATGTTTGCCCGACACTATCCAACTCAAATAAAATTGTTCGATATATTTTGATACTTTGCAGTTCTCAACGTTTTGAATTCAATAATTTCCGATAATTATCTAGTTTCTTAACACTATCGACTGTTCAATACCTTTTTCGATACGTTTAGATTATGGCCTGCTTTTGAATGTTTTTCATTACCATTCGATTTTTTCTCAAAGTTTTTCGAAACTTTTGAATTTTTTCGAACCGATATTTTTTTGACTTTTTCAATAATTTGTGACATTATTGTTCGATTTTTATAAGATTTTTTGATTTTTGCCGATAATACTCAATACTTTTTGATTTATATTGACTGCTTATCGGTACCATTCAACTTAATTTTAAACTTTTTTCCAATATATAAAGATACTTTCAAACTTCTTGGCTATATTTCGATATTCATCGATACTTTTGAACTTTTCCATGTTTCCCAATTTCTTTTTTTTTTCGGACGTTATACGTTTTTTTATGTTTTTCGATACTGTATCAAAACTTTTTGATCTTTTTTTTGATGTTCTTGAACTTCTGAAACATGTTCCGATACTTTATTATTTTACCAACTTATTTGATATTTTTCGATGCTTTTTAAGACTCTTGAATTTTTTGAAAATTTTTTTTCTTTTAAGAAAATTTTTTTTTTACTTTTAGCTAATGAAAAATTAAATGATTAATAAATTAAAAATACTTAATTCTCAAATTTGACTTTTTGTTTGTACGCTCAATTTGCACGCGTTCTTTTTAATTTAAAAATTGTTCAGTTTGCCACACGAAATTAAATCAACAAAACTAAAAAATGAACGACTTAATGCCTACAATAATTTCTCAGTTAATTCCAAAACTCGTCTCTGATACACCTTATTTTTCCATGTAATCCTTATTTACTATCAAAATCTAGTTATTATTTTTATACACATACACACATGCATAATTCACCTAACAAAATGTATACTTAAAGTAATTTCATGGCATTAGTCTCTTCTACTTACATTCCTTACCAAATAACCCATATGTGAGAATAATCGATTACCATTCCATTAAAACGTTTTCTGGCCTTAGAGTTTCCAATTCAATGTCGTGCTGTCACGTCGCGACATTATAACAACTTGAAGTGATCCAATGAACTGATGGTGTGATAAGTTTGTCAATACAAATAAAAATTTTGTGATAGAGGCAGGAATCAAAAAATGCTATTGACTTTTGCCAGAACAACATTTTCACATACACACTCACACACATACGAATGTACTCTGTTCCAAATGAACATATGTGTATATTGCAACAAGCTCACTTTTCGTACTCTGTTCGAAAGCAGCCAACTTCAAACTTACAAGGGATAAAAAAATAGATCAGCAACTAAAAGTCAACAGCATAGAACGTGCTTTGATTCAATAAAGCGAGGGGATTGCACACACGCACGCACTTACTAAGCGGTTAAAAGGAAATACTTTTCGGTGACAATATTGTAGCAATTTTGTTGGTAGAACACTGCACTGTGGTGTATTTAGTCCATAATAAATTTAAAATAAATTATAAGAATTTTTTGTTTGCATGTTATATTTTGACATCTCTTTGGATACAATAATATATTGACACTGTTGTATTAACATTGCATTTCTACAGGAAAGCTTAAGTCAATAGTTTTTTTTTTTAACAAATCAGAAAATTTAGAAACTTTACGTGGCAAAGCAAGCACTGAAAACTTTTCAGCTGCCGTTTCGCATCTACTGGGAATCAAACACAGGCTATAAAAATTGCAAAAACAATTTTAAGATAAAAATAACCTGAAATCAAGATTATTCAAGAGACGTATTCGAAAATATACCAGTTATATAAAATCTTAGTAGATACAATTTTAGTAGGTAAAAAATTGCAAGAGATAAAATTTTACGTGATAATAAAATAAAAATCTAAAAAAAATATCATGGTATAAAAATATCATGTGACAAAAATAACATGAGATACAAATTAATCAAAAAATTTCATTCATCAAAAATTTTCCTATGATTTGGTAAATAGATTGATAAATACGTAAGAAATAAATGTAACATGGGTTAAGTATATCATGGGACAAAAATAGCATAGAGTATAAGTTAATTAAAAATTTTAATTTATTGTTCAAAAATTTTTTATGAGTTGGTGGAGTTTTTTTAAAGTTTTTTTTTTGTTACCATAATTAAAAAACAGCAAGAAACCGTCATTTAAGAGTAACAGTGACGTGTTGAAGGCAAAAAATTATCTTCGGAAAGTTGATAAGTATGAACAACTAGACGAAAGTAAATGATTGCCAGTTGCGAGGCCTTAAATAAATATCAGGTCTAATAACCTGAACAAATTTTCTGTTTAGAGAATCATGAAACTGATAAAATGAAAAAATGGAATTTGAACAATTTCCTTTAAAATGTTTAGTGCGATATTAACATATATGTACTATAATTATATATTTTTATATATGTACAAAAAAAAAAGTGTTTTGTCTTCCCGACTCAAAATTTAGTACACTCAATAGGATATACGTACTTAAGAATACGAAAGAAAATAAATATCATGAAATAAAAAATTTCTCATGTTACAATTATTTCAAGAGATTTAATTCTTATGATTTATAAAATATAACGAGAAAGATACAATCTACGTAATTTAGGAAATACATACAAATATAAAGTTCTTATTTATGGTAAGATTTCTGAAGATTTGAGTGCGTATTTGTAAATTTTGTTTTAATAATAGAAATTTTATGCTTTAGTATAAGAAATCGACAATATTAGAACTGAAATGTAAGGTTGAAATAACCTGTTTCGAAGTCAACCATTCAAAATCTATGGGCCCTAATTGCAAAATAAATATTTTCAAAACCTATATTTCCATACAAAATTAATTTTGCGGCATTAAAAGAATTGTGACTAATATTTTTTTAAATGAATTTATGCGGCTATTACATGTAATAAAATAAAGCATTAATTGACTCTGACATTTTCAATATAATAAGGGAACATAAATATATGCAAAAGCCATGCTTTTAATGGCGTTAAATTTATGTAACTAAATTGCGAAAAAGATAATAAAGTCGAAAAGCTCTCATAATTTAAACTATGCTGTTCCACTGTAGTAAAAGACAATTTAATGCTACGAATCAAAAATGTTTAAATGAACCTGTAATAAGCACGCAATAGTAAGATGATAATTTGCTAAATGATTTTATTGGATATTCTTGCACTGAATATCGATTCTTACATATAAGTAGAAGGCAATGTCCGGTCAAGCTTAGGATTTGTGTCACTTCCTTTTTTTTCCAATATTTGATACAAGCTATAAGTATGAAAAAAAACTTCTTTCATAAGAAACCCCATGAGTACTTTGTTAAAATTTATATTTAAAAAGCTTTTAAGCTTTCTCAGCTTTTCAGTAGCGATTTAAAAAAAAAAACCCCAGTCCAGATGCCATCCCACCAAATCCTTAATGTTTTTTTCTCCAGACTCCATTGCTTAATTTTCTTTCGACACTTATTATGTCTTAGTAATATGAAAAAGATTTTGTATTTAGTTAGTTAAAACGGACACAAACTAATTTTTGAGATTAATCCAAAATTTCTTTAAAATAGTTGTGAACTTGAAATGAAATTGAAAATCAACAGGTTGCTAAGAACTTTCCTATCAACAGAAAACTGTTTATGTAGTTCAATTATAACATTATTTTTATTACTAGCGCTGGTACAGTGTTTTTTTTTTTTCAATAAACATATTTTAATGGAAGATCTTATGGCATTCAGAACTTTGTTCTTAGTTTTAATATCGTAATATTCAATCGCTTCTTAAAAAATAAAAAAAAAAATCTTGAATTCTTGTGCACAAAAACTCTTCTTGTGAAACCATCAACTAATTGACTTAAAATTGTGTAGCTATTTGTTTCACTAAAACCAAATTACACATCAGTGTAAATATACCACTTGTTTGGATTAACCTATCCACCACAGTGTGTCCTGGCTGCGTTTCTGATTGCATTTTGATGTGATTGACAACGTGGCATATCTTTGAATTAAAGTTTGCCATCACGTTGTAGTTGCTGTTGGTTTTCTTTGATTGGCTGTGTATTGCTACAAATTTGCATTCGATGCATTTGCTGACAATATTGATTCTGCCAGGATATCGTTTGGAAAATTGATGCTTTTGCAATTGGTTTGCTAACCAAAATGAAACTTACCTTTTGCTATATGGGCAGTCAAGCATACGGAATTTGAGCTCTTCAGAAAAAATATCGTTTTGAAAGGTAACTTACACTGTCGTGTTGACACTGTGTCGACACAATCTAAGCATGCAGCGCAAAATCAATAAATTTCACACTTCAATCTTCTAAACTAGGTCTGCGCTTGACTTTAGTCGACAAAATCTGGGACGTCTTGCAATTAAATGAGCAATTCTCCTCATAGTAATAAAGATCATTCTAGCAGACCTCAATGATTGTTAGATGGTCGCTAAAAATTGCATGATTTGTCTCAATCCAGCAGAAATTGCTAAGTTCTTGAATCTAAAGCAAGCGAAGAAGCTTTACTAAGCTTAAGAAAGATCTGGTACAAAAAAAAACTAATTTTTCCTGCTCTTGTTATTACGTCAGGCATTTTATCGTGATATTTGCCTTGGCTCCAATTTGTTAGCTTAGGATATTTTACATTTCAGTGTAAGCCTGCAAAAGCTGTCAGAATATTTTTAAATATGTATTTATATGATCAGAAAAAAGCTTCCAAAAGTCTTATTGCGACTACTAAACTCTCAAATTTTTTTGTTTCAAAGAAAACTTTAGACTAAAACTAAATGCAATAACTGTAGTGGAAGTTATAGAAATAACTGTAAATTATGGAACCTCCTGTTCGATAGTAAAGAGATGATGCGAAATCAACAGTTAAGGATCGTGCCTGGTTTTGGAGATATAGCCATGTAAAGTTTTTCATAAGATCATTGTAAGATTATAAGTTGGGAAAACCTAAAGCTTAAACATAAATTTATGAAATGTCTCGCAGTTTTGCAAATATAAAAACTTATTAAAATGTTGGGAAACTTTTAAAAGTTGAGTTGCAGGGATTTAATAGGATGTAGCTTAAGTGTTCGACCTCACTCCAGTCCTCTCTTTTAGGTGACTTCAATTCGTAATTAGATTAGGTCAGGCTCCGCACAGCAAATAATAATCTATGGCGGATTTTGAAATGTAAGAGCCTTTGTTATATTTTATATATTCTGTAGAGAAACTTAGCAGTTCCATTTAATTTTTCTTCGGCTATGAGCTGACCATTTACTGCCCAGTCCCTTCATAATGAGTCTACAACAGTTTTTTTAGTTAACGACAGCGGATCCTTGCTTTATTTTCCAAAGTGTTCTCTAAATTAAGAGCTTAAGCTCCTCTAAGTATGGCATTTATCATGCTAAGTTATACTGCATCACTTTTCAGAAGCTTCATATTTTTGATTCTCGCAATAGTTTCAGTACAACTTAGTTGGCTTACTTCGAAATTTTCAGCCTAATAAAGTTTAAGCCCAGAACAAAAAAATAAAGTTATTAAGCACTTGTTTGCTTTGCATCCTTTAAAAAGTTTTCCAGTTTGATAAATCAAAAGACTTTAAGTTTGCTTGCAACATTGATATCCGTATAATCATGCTGAACATTTGCGTCATAGCAAATTAAATGAAGTGAGCAACTAAAATTTTAATTTCTTCTTGTTTTTTTTTTATCTGCACATCAAAATGAAAAATATTCAGTTTCTTTAAGCAATTCCATGTGAATCATCCATTGTTGCAACAAATTTAGCAATTCAAGCATTTGAGTCAATTGCATCCTTTGTCTCATTTCATAGTCAACAATGTGCTAAAAATATTAAATGAACACAGACGAAGCATAGCAATGCACACACACATTCTCAGCCTCAACTACACACACATATGTACATACTTGCAAACAGTGAAACATACCAGCATGCATAACTCATAAATATTTCAACGTATGATTTATTTTCTTCACATTCACATGCAACAACTTTGTGCAAATTTTCATTTTGAACTTTGCCAATGACGCCAACTCTGGCTAAAAAGGAAAAAAAGAAAAAAAAAACTTTAGTCATTTCCCTGCTGGCAATCATTGTTCCTGTGTTGTCCAATACTGTCCTGTATTGTGTCGTGCTGTGCCATTCTGTGCTATCCCATTCATTTGCTACGTTTGTTAGTCCGTCCGCTCATTGCTTATTACCCTTAGTTGGGGGTCGATAGAGAGTCGTTCGGTCATTCGCTTATTGTTTGCAAGATGATAAATAAATGTGTTTGGACAGTTTTCTGCAAAATTCCTCGGTTGTGCAACGACGTTCGGTGAACAGTAGCGACACAAACCGATACCACCACTCAAAAGACATTGATGATAAAATTTAGTGCATTTTCTACATAGAAATTGGTAAAGTAATTTGTTGAAGCTTTTACTTCTACTACGAGTATAGGTAGAAGAGGGCTACAGTGAAATACACATTTTTAATGTAAGGGCATCTCTAGTGGCGTGTGTAGAATAAAAAAGTTCTTGTTCAGAGCCTTTCCGAATCATTTCTAGTATTTGTATTAGCATATCATTAAGTGTCACACCTTCTCATTGAAATAGGCCAACTTGTTTCTTTTCCGGAGCTTGTCTAATTTTTCGAAGTATTTTTGAGAAATTTGGTTACACTATAGTACATCAAATCACTCTCTTAAATTCTTAAGAACCATAATATATTGTTTAGGGCGTAATACATCCAACATAAATATATAAATCTTTATTCGCACTGGGACCACAGTACGACGAAATATTTGAACTATTTCAAGTATTTGAGAACGAAATTGTCCCCTACTACTTACTATGGAATTTGCAAATCATATGTATTCAGTTCGCTCCCGTAGCCTTAGAGGTTCATTATCAACTACACATTACTTTCGGCCAAGTTTGTTACATTTGTGGATATCATAGTTTGTATTGGCCCTATTGCTACTGTTGTTGTTGTTTTTGTTGTTGTCATAAGCAAAAATTCAACGAAATACCAAGTTTTGGCTTCTACTGCCATGAGCTGAGCACTCAACTCGTCGTTATTGAAGTGGCGGAAATGATGTTTTTTGCCTATGACCAAAAAAATGAGTTGTCTATGCTGTGTGGCCAAAGCCATCGGACTCAGTCGATTTCATTTTTTTGCATTTATGATGCTTTTGTACCCTCGCTGGCCATAAATTAAACCGCAGCACCCAGCAGCCGGTAGCCAATCCAATTCCCAATTCTCTATTTGTTCTTCGACTGTTTCCATTTCTGTCTGCATTCAACCGCATTCAACTTTGCAACTTCATTAATGCAATCTAGATGCGCTTAGCATCTCATTTGACTTTGGTCTGAAGTTATACCGAAATGCGGGCGTTGGCGGTACATAAATCTTTGGTGCGTTGAGTTCATAAAGTAATGACGTGATAAACAATAACTATTATTGCTTGGAATTGTTGTTGTACGAGATTGGTCTCGCCTGGACGCGTTATCGCAGATAGAAGGTGTAAAAGTTTTGTAAATTTATGAGACAGTTTGGTGTTTTGGGGATATTCGGAGATGGTGACTATAATTGTGGCTCTTAGTTAATGAAAAAGTTTTGATAGCTTGAGGAATTTAAATGTTTTCGAAGCGCTATATGTGAGTGCAATAAACATTATTTCTTAGAAAATCTTTAAGGATTCTGGTATGTGTCTTAAAACTTTTGAGTGGAATAAGAAATTCTGAATTTTTTTTTTTGAGCAATCTCATCTTATTTTCGTGTGCCCCAATGAAACTAATTTTCCATCCTTGTGCATGCATTACATTAAAATGTTATGTCAACAAAACATTTTACATATTCCCCACGGCGTTTGTATTGAAGAGTATAGGTCAAGTTTCATATTGATCTGTCAAATCAATTTTTTTTGTTCTAAAACTGCTCAATGTTTGCACGCACTTTGAGTTTTTGAAATAAATAGAAAAATTTAAAAATCGTGCAGTGATAAAATCAATTCTATTTACATAAAATTGCTTATGTGGAAATGTTTTGTAACGCTTTGGCGCAAAATATACTGGACCGATTTTAATAATTTCTTTTTTTGAACAGCATATTTGTGCTAAGGAAGGCTATTGCATACTTATTTTTTTATTCTTTAAAGCTAAATATCGTTTATTTTAGAATTAAGTATTTGCAGAGCCGCACACAAAACTTGTCGTTCTGCTTTTTCGTTGCCTATTTCTCAATTGTTCCAGTTCTATTTTGATGTGAAGTTCAAAGAAAAAACCAAATTTTGACTTACTCAAAAGACTTTTTGCCTTAAATTCTTGGGAATTTCAAAGTATCGCTTTAAGACTTTGAAATATTTTCAAAATAGAAATGTCTCGAAAAATCACGCTGAAACTGCCAACACTGGTACTCTTAAATTGAATTCGCATTTGCTGCACTTTAAGGTCAGATGTACTCTTTCTGTAAGTTTTCTAGTATCGTTTTCACCAATGATCTCTATCAATGCTTATACATCCGGTCGATGGGATTTCTCTGCTATTTTATTTTGCTAAGACTGCAATTTGATTTTGTTTTTGAAGTTTCTTTTTTCTTCACCTTTTTTATTGTTGATTTTAAACAGTAGTTTTTGTGCGGAACGATTCCAACGTTTGGTTTGTTTATTTCAAGTTTTGTGATCCTTGTTGTTCTTTTAGTTATTTTTTATTTTATTTTGTTTACATAAAACATCGATATTTTGCACATAGAACGTACAATAAACGATTTTTGTCTGTGTGAGTTTTGTGGAACATTTCAATGAAGATGCTACGAACATTGTTACATTTTTTTTTTCTTCAGCTTACACCTTTGTAACTTTTTTTCCCACCCACTCTACTATATAATGGCGCAAACATTTTTTGGACCATTATTATATTTCAATAAAGTTGCAGCATAACTTTTCAGTATTTGATTTTCCGAATGAATTGTATTTGGTGTATTGTCTTGAGGTTTACTTTTATTGTATATTGTTAAAGAAACATTTTGATTTGTGAACTAATTTCAGCATTTTATATAATAAACATTTCAGGTCCAGCATTTTGGGGTCTCATTAATCCAGAATGGTCACTTTGCAATAAAGGCCGTAGACAGTCGCCAGTGAATTTAGAACCACAACGTTTACTTTTTGATCCAAATTTAAGACCCTTACACATTGATAAGCATCGGGTGAGTTTAGTACTTTCTAATGATGTACTTTTTAATATAAAAAAATTTAATTTTTCAGATAAGCGGTCTAATAAGCAATACCGGTCACAGCGTTATTTTTACCGCTGGCAATGAGACAGTGGCAAATTATGATGGCATGCAAACGCCTGTAAATGTAACAGGCGGTCCACTATCATATCGCTATAGATTTCATGAGATACACATACACTATGGACTGCATGATCAGTTTGGTTCGGAACACAGTGTTGATGGTTATACATTTCCAGCTGAGGTAAGTGATTATGACTTGATAATTGAGAAAACTTAAACTGAGAGCATGAAATAAGACATAACAGCTCGTGTAAAATACAAAATGGAATATTTGCAAATGCGGCCAATACGGTGTTCGATTTAATATTTGACCGTAAACTTCAACTAAAATGGTGGTATATTTTAGGAATTGATAGAAAAATCAGGAAATATCCATATATTAAAACTTGATATGTAAAACGGGAACATTTTAATCATTAAAGGATATTAACCGGGTTCAATGGACTAACAAGTTCATGGCCCCATTAGATGAAATCATTGGAAAAAATTATCTATTGATTGATTTTGATGGGGGCAACACGGAATCATAAGTTCCGTGGCGGAACGATCTTTTGCTTATGAATTTTGAGGGTGAAATTCAAAGGGTTGTTTGTACAATGTGCAGTGTTTGCTGATTCATCCAGGAATTGTTTGTTTGACATTGAAATGACTACGCTGAAAGGCGCACAAGGCTTCAAGACAATATGCGACAAAATTTTAATTTATTGGAGTCTAAAGGGAGAGCACAAGTTGCAGTTTGAAATATGTTATAGGTCTATTATTTAAGCGCCCACGGTTATCCAAAAATGGATAAAAACGCAGTTTTTGGGGGATTTCAACCCTCATTTCAGTGTGCAAAAATCTATCGAAAACACTTTGTTACATCCTATTGGCTGTCCGAATGTTGAAATTTGCAGACCAGTATTATCGATTGAAAAACTAATTAATGAAATCTTTATTGGTCTTATACTAGTCCCAATATATCTCAAATATTTGGTATCCTTGATCCTTTTGATGGGCAACTGCAATGATGTTATTTTCCATCTGCGAACTCAGCTCTATTTTGCTTAATGCCAGTGTGATATAGTGATTTCTGTTTTCTGGAAACCATCACTTTTAGCACCACTTTGAATTTTCTTTACGGATATCATTACAATCGTAATGACTTTCTAATGATCGTTTCGTTGTTCCTCAATAAATTTTCTAACAAGAATAATTTACCAAATGTACACTCTTCAACTTTATTTTGCAATTGAATACAACAACAAAAAAGTTGTAGTTTGTCACCAAATGACAAATACACAACACAGTGTCACAGTGAGTACAAAATCACAACATAACAATAGATAAAAAATTACAATCACAAATGACTCACAATAAAAAGGGTATCAATTTTTTTTCCTTGTGCTTTGACAAACACTCCTTTTGTCGTAATGACACTACAACGCGACATGACAAACGACATTGACTCCTGTGCTTGTGTGAGCAATGCTGATCAAATAAGAATGACTTCAACGGTTCGTTTACTTACATTTCTGTACATAAAAGTGTTTGCAGTATAGTAGCGACAGCTTGTCATATGCGTTGTATGTAAGTGAATTTCTCAAAAAAGAAATTGAAAGGGATGGCAAAAGAAGAGTTAATGGTTGAAACAAAAAGTTGTTACCCAGCTGCACAAGTGCAAATGACAAAGTTAAAAAGTTTGATTTAAAAAAAAAACAAATCTAAGTCATATGTCAGTAAACTAGTGAGCTACACGAAATGAGTATTTTCATTGACTTAATGTCAAATTATTTGTGCTCGTTTGTTGGATATTTTGTGTCTAGTGTGCTGATATTGTGAACATTTTAAGAGTGCCATTTGTACTTGAAGTTTTTTTCATGTGTTTTCTGAAATCTAGTGGATCTAAATTGCCAAACCACACAGAACTAAAGAAATAGCATATGCAACAAAAAATCAAACAAGGTTTGGCAAAATATTTAATCCTAAAAGAAAGTTCTTTTGCATTAAAAATAAAAAAAAATTGTATGCCATAATCATCGTTATCGCAAATATATTGTTTTTTAGAAAAAATTATTAAAATTGGTTCAGTATATCTAGCGCCAAAGCGTTACAAAACTTTTCCATAAGAAAAATTTTATATAAAAAGTTTGGATTATCATTAAATCTAAAGGCTTCGAAAATGGTAACATTCAATGCCTGACGAATCAAGGTTAAAAAAATGTCCAAGATATCGGAATTTGGTTCTGGTTAGGCCCAGAAAGTTGCAGAAAAGTTCTCAACAGATTCTTTCTCGTTTGAATTCAGACAAAAGAATACCTTATTTTTAAACATGCCGATAGTTCAGTGCAAGTCTCGCGATGTCACTGCGTTTCTTGGACAATAGGTCAGTGGTTTTTTAGTTGCTATAAGGTCTGAATACTTTAAAGTTTTTTAGGGATTTCCAGTTCTATGCTGGCTTGAAAAGAAAAAGGAGAAAATATTTCTTTTTACTATATCGAGTGAAGTGCTTACACGCTCTCCTCCAGTTTTGTCAATATAGGTACTGTGCCTTTACTAATTCATCAACATTTGCATTACTCTCAGTGTTCATGCGTCCTGAAACTCATATTGGTGTTTTGTCAAGCTGTCGCTCCAGCCTAGCTTTTTCTTCCTGCATTGCCTACTAATTAAGATTTTATCTTCTTTGAGCTTGGGGCCCTTATTTCGGAGCTATCGGAGAAGGCTTCCAGCTTACCCAAATTAAAATTGCCCATTGGCATAAACTCTGTTACATTTACAGCAATTTTCTTTAAATGCCCGGTAGTCGAAGTCTTTGTGGTAAGAAAAAGTTCGATGATCAGAATATTTTAGTCATGGTGATTGTCATAATAAAAAACACAGTTGGGAAATTCATAATTAAAATAATACCTAAACTTATATTTAATTTATGTATATGTTCGATTATTATCAAATTGTTTTTTGAAAATGAAAATCAACAACTCTGGGATAATTAATTGTTCGACTTTCAACCAGGAGGCAAGCATTTATGAACTTTTCATTTGAATGCTAAGGCTTCAAGTGATGCTATTTGAATCATTTTAAACACAACGTTGAGAATTTGCTGTATGCTTAATGTCAATTGCTGCTTTGTTTTCTTTGATCAACCATTGGCAGCTTTGACTATTTGATCTAGAAAATAAAGCTGCCAATTTGTAACATTACCAGCTCCTTCAAGTTACACTTTCGTCTAAAATTTAAGTATTTTAAAAGAATTATACATATTACTGTTGGTTAAAAGAAAGCAAATAGGATTTTTCTTACATATGCTGTCGTCTGTGAATGTCAGTGATTTTAAGTGTATGTGTGCAAATGTTCAATATATGTGTTTCTATGGAATTGTGTCTCAAGTGTTGAAATGTCTGCATTAATGTCGGCAGCCTTTTGTGTGTCAATTGATGCTGCCAATGAATGTTGCTGTTGCTGTGACTCGACTGGTGCTACGTGTTACCGACGCAGTCAGTTGATAATGTTGATGATGATGAAGATGTTACACAAGGAACAAGTGAAGACATTTTAAAATGTTTACATTTGTCTTTATTTTCTCTGTTAGATTGAACTTTGATTAAGAAATAAAACAAATGGCAGTGGGAGAAAAGTAAATAGAAAATATACAGTGTTTGCATTTGTAGAGCACCCGAAATGCTTGATTTTCTATTATTTATTTATTCTTTTAAACGCAGTTAATTTAAATAAATAAAGTTTCTTCAGAAGATTTAAAAAAAAGAGTAAGCAATCTGATGCATCAAATAAAAATTTTATTGGGGTTGCGAAAAGTTATGTCTTATTTACTCATACTCATCATATGTTATGTGCTAAGTCAAGTCAAGATGAAAAATTTCTCATATTGCAAGCAATGTTTCTGAGCTTAACAATATAGATGGGCTTTACCGTAATGATTTCTATTAACTAATGTTAAGCTTGTGTTGTAAAAATAAAATTTTAAAACTATTCGCAGTATTATAAATTTTATTTCTTATCAAAAATTGTAAATAACAAAACCCTAGCTTAGCAAGTGCCCTTTAACATCCTTTAAAACGAAGTCCAAAACGCGCATTTGTTTTGAACTTTCAAAAGGTTACATTCAGTCAATATTAAAAAGTTCAACTTACAAATTGATTGAAATTTATAACTTTAGTATTTGTACATAGTTGCAGACATAAATAGCAAATAAAAATCTATAATCAAATACCATAACCAATTAAATCGTCTACCTATATAACATAATTAAATCATGCACGAAGCATTTTGCTACAGACCACCAATGTTAAGAATGCTCCCTATTATACAACAACAAAACGTTTGGATTACAATCGATAGCACCTGGTGATGTTGTATGTCTGCGATTTATAAAATTTAACCACATAACAACCCAGAAACTCCACCACCATGAGCATCATTATATTATCCTTGTTATTACAGTGCCACTACGTAGCAAATGCTGTTGTAACATGCAAAGGATTTCAGAAGGATTAATTAAAATTGCTAATTAAGAATTCATTACTGCGAAGAAGACGCGATCTCAGCAGTAATGATAAGAAAGAAATTGAAACAATAAGAGTGGAGCATTGCAATGAAAATGTGTCTGCGTGGGATTCGGCCATGAAATAGTTTGAGTCAAATTGTCAAAAAAAAAAACGAAGAGTGGAAGGATAAAAATATCAAAATGAAATGAGAAAAATATCAACGAAGAATTTCAATTAATTGCTCGCTAACATTTATGCATTAGGGGGGACCTTATTGAAAAATAATTTATTAATATTTATATGTTCGTTAAGCCACTTGATAACTTGAAGAACTAGATTCATTGTACTTGTTTTTAACCTGTGAATTTCTATGTCTTGTGGTGGCTTTTTCTTTTCAAAACTGCACTTTTAATAAAACGGTCACCCTATTTTGTGCAATCGTACAAAAAATGCAAATCAAAGCAGTGATTTTTCAGCTTGACTACAAACGAATTGTTGTAACAATGTTTGAATTTTTACTTTAAAAACTCGTGAAGTTCTTTTAGTGCTTGTACGTGTGTGTCTGTCTAGATAATTTCGTATCCTGCGGTGTTACATTTTGTTATTTTGACGACCACATGTAGTTGTTGCCAGGATATGATGATGCCTTCCTTCTTACGCTAGTACGTACGTATGTAGGTTTGGATGTATTCGTAGTCAACAGCTTATAACTGACAATAGTCAAAATGGTTTCTTTATAGTTTCCGTTTCATAAATGACGTCAGAAAGTCAGTGTGAATTTTAAGCGCTACAGTTGGTACTAGAGACATGTGATAATTTAATAAGGAAAAATTTGTCTTGAACAAAAGGTTAACATACATAGATAGCACAAATCTGTGGTAGTCAAGGAGTTTAGCTGCCTTGAAGACTTAAGTCTCTCTATAAGCAACATTTTCGTGAACATAGGTACATGGAAGGTTACTCTAACGAAGAATAAAGAGTTTTTCAGAAAGAGTGAAAAATATTAAATAAATTCTAAATGACTGGTTTTATAAAATAATTTGACACTTTCCAAGCATTTTTCGAGCGTCTTACAGAACAGGTATACGCTAGCGATAGACCTATCGAGGTTGCTAAAACAGAAAAAGATCGAGATCGAAAAACGCAACCGTAACATTGGCTTTATAGATAAAGTATTCACCGGCGACAAACTTATTTCATTTGGCAAAATAAAAAGTAGCTCATTCTTGATCGAAAAAGATCTAAAACTTCGTCAGTGTCAGCCGTGACTCTCCAGAATCAGTAACCGGGATAAATACATAATCAAGTTAAAAATTATGTTCAATGAACAGTTTTGTGATAGCTCTTTGCTGCTGCTGGAGAAATAACAAAAAAAAAAAATTATTTATGTAACATTTTTGAAATATCTTCATGAAGCAAATTTCGTAGGGTTTCAGTTTAAGCCACACATTGCCAAAAAAATGCTGTTGCTCTCTACTGACTGAATTGTATCTCTGCAATTCCATGACAAAGTGGGATGGCTTAGGAATGACAAATTTGTTGCAGCGCTACGCTGTGCTATAGCAAATTTTTATCTTTGTTGGTGACGTTAAAATACACACACTTACGTATAAAATGATACTGACTTGCATACGGTTCATGTTCTCATATTTTCACAGAAGGGTTTCTCTTCTTTTTTTGTGGTTGCGGTTGTCAATGTATTGTGCAGCGTTATATGCACACGACATGTTTGCGGTCGTAAAGTTTAATAAACGATTGTTGCCATTGTTGTTGTTGTTGGCTATATTTCTGCTACTATTGTTGTTTTTGTAGCTAATTCTGTGGCTCTGCATAAAGATATTTTCAAGGCAATTTACAAGAAAAGTGGATAAATGTCGCTATTTTTTGCTTTCAATTTGATATGAAATGAAAATTTGTTATGAATTGGTTAATTGAAACAAAATTGCATGCATTTTTCTGGATTTCAATTATTTACAGTGTCGTTATATATACTAAAATTATAATATTCCAGCAGTAATGAGAACGTGAGTCACAGTCCCGAAGAATACACTTTTTGTAAGACAGTTGGAGGTTATAGCAAAATTCTTTTCAATTGAGGTACAAATTAGTGGTCTGTATGAGTGAAACATTTTTCAGTTTTTGAGTATTTTTTATGAAAAATTACTTGCACGTTTTCACAGAAAATTTTAAAAAATCCATTGAAAGGACTAAAAATTGACCAAAATTCTAATTCCAACCACCCTAATGATTATTTTCAACATACAAACAATAATTACTAGCATTTTTTGATAATTTTCGACGTATGTCGATTTTCTCTACAATTTTTGGTACCATTCGGTCTTATGGTAATTTTCGATCTAAAAATTCAGGCCCCTTTAGAAATGTAATAACATTTTTCATATTCCGACTGTATTCACACTCAATGAAATTCTCCAATAACAATTTTCAATATCGAATTTTCAATTCCAATTTCTTAAAAGTTGAACTTTCAATAATGGGAACATAATTGGTGGATATTTTTCAAATTGGGTCCATCAGCTTAGCAGACAAAATGTAATGGGCGTGGCACAGTGGACTCTAGAAAAAGTGAATTTTTCTCAGGGTTCAATCTCTCTCTATACTAAATTTGATCAAAATCGGTGTAGCAGCGTTTTCTCAAATAGTACCCGTCCTTAGGATTCAATCTATCTTCAAACCAATTATTATCAAGTTCATTATATTTGAAAAACATAGTAGTAGTAGAGACTTACTTTAGGGGTTCCACTTTTTTTACTAAGCCATTGAATTCTTACGACGATTTCAATACTGGCAACATATCAGAAGTAAGGAGACCAATTTAGTTTCGGAGATATATAAATTGAAATTTAAGGTTAAAGGTCTTATTAAAAATTATTATAACTTTGGAACCAAAATGTTGATTTTCAAATTATGGATGTTATATGAAAGGTAATTTAATGAGTCTATGATCCTGGCTCGTAAACATTTGAAATATGTGCTATAGTTTTCGAGGTTTGACAATTTTTTTAAATTTCTGGCCATTTTTTTTTCGAAATCCCTTTTTTTCAGAAAATGTAGTATTGAGATACATTCTAAATAGCACAATAAAAAAAGCACCTTCTATGTCCTTACAAATGATGTGCTACAAAATGCTGGTTTTTCTTTGCGAACTCATTATTTTAAGGAAAACAAATGAAAGAGCTTTTGATATTTCCTCGAAATGTTGAAATTTTTTCGGCAATAAGAACAACAAAGATAGCAGCATTAACAGTAACATTTAGTTTGCGCTTGTATTCTTTATAAATAACAATTTTCAAAAGATTATCGTTAAAGAAGCACTTGGTGGCCACGAAAAACGTATCAAAGATCCAAGGTTCGCAAGTCTTCAAAAGCAGAAAACATATAAACAGTTTTCAAATACTTACCGCTATACAATTATACACATAAATTTGAGAGCTATACTTGCTAATTTTTTTAGTTGCACTTTATCAAACTTTACGCAGTGGCTTTAAACCTTTCTCTTTTTAGACGCATTAAATGTCTTCATATTTGCCTGCTAAAAAAATAATGTAGTTGTGTTACTTACTTACTTACCATCAGTTTTTTTACAAATATTTTTAATTTTTTTTTCAGTTTTAAAGTGCGAAAGTTTGGGCTCAGGCGAAAGTTTGATGGTATCCAACAAACAATCGTATGTTACTCATACGACATGTTGTATCTGAAGCTATCAAATGAAATATCTAACAAAATTAGTAACAAGAACTAAGAGTTTTTAATCTTTTTAACAGGACTGAACTTTTAAAATTGGACCATATAGATTTCTTGAAAAGTGAGGGCGTTAAATTAAAAAGTGGTCTACATGAAGGTTCTTCCATTTTAATAGTTAAACTTTGATTTTAGTATTAACATACCATATGTACCGCACATGAAATAATATACTAAATATTTGCCTCAGGACAAAATATAAACCAACTTATATCACTTTTGTTAAAAAGTAAAAGTTTGTATATTTACTATTCGAAAGGTCTTTCAAAGCACTACTTAAAAGTTCAAAAAAAAATAAAATATCATAGATAATGTAATCTAAATCCGATTCCGTACATTTTTGTTAAGTTTCATATTCAAATCTTAATAATTGTTAAAGTTCGGAAACCGATTGAAAGTACTGTTTTATAGCATCACATGAATAAGTTCAGATGCATACTAAATTTTACTTATTTTACTACTAAAACGACACTGAAACAATTTTTTTATTTTATCTCCCAAAACAAAAAATGAAAAACGACCGAATACTTAATATTTCATCTCTTACTGGACGCAACTAACATTGACATCAACTAATTAGTAGCATAAACTACAGAAATAACTCAAGACATTAAGACTCATGATAGAGAACAAAATCGGCAGCAGCTGTTAGTAATTTAACAAAAAAAAAATCCAAATAACATATTTGCCTTTCGAAATGCTGTGTTCAAATATCTGTTTTTATTTGTGTGTAGATGTGTCTGAATAAATATTGCTACTCTGTGTGTATGTGAGAAATGAGCTGTCATTAATTGACATGTCGCATGTTGATGATCATCATAATGAACTTCAATTAGCCACATAGATACGTTCTTTAGATACAGACATCAAACATTTGTTAAATATTTTGCTTTTTCTCTCACACATACACACAGAGCATTGCCACAGTGCATAGTAAATGTGATACAAACACAAGTGGCAATAAAATCAATGGTGTCCTGTCAAAGGTCATTAAGCACAACGCCTGTGTTCAAGGATCAAATGAGGAAGTGTTGAACTGAACTTAACTCGCTTGAATTGAGCGAACTGCCAAAATGAGAGGTAGAGCTCATCTGGCTTAAGTTTTCTGTGTGTGTGCATATAAGTGTGACTTTCGGTATGATGGTGTGTGTTTTGGTATAAAATGCAGCATCAGCTTTGGATTTGGTGCATTGGAAAAGTGTAGTAAAATTTTTGGTATAAGTTTTTAATAATATTTCAAAGTAGGTAAATGTCAATTAATTTGTGGTTATGTTGCCAATCGTTATCGTTACTAAAACGTTATTTTTCTATTTAATTCATTTAGTGGTTTCGGACTTAATTTTAGGTCTTATCATAAAATACACCTGAAATTAAAACATATGCTAGAAATTAAAAATGCACTAAAGATTGATAATGCAGTAGAGAAAAGTCTTATAATTTTTTTCGCGTAAACCTCAAGTTTTTGCATATAAACATAAAAATGTACTTCAGTCTAAACCAAAAAGAATTAACTTTTATTAAAGAATTGTTCTATAGTTTTATTTTTTAGTGAATAAATTAAAAGTTATCTGCATAGATATCATTCTGTAAAAAAATATCGGAAAGAAATCTTGAGTAGTTTCTCATAAGACAAGACAATTACAGTCACTAAAAAAGAAAAACTCTGTTCGCCATTAGTAATTGATTTAGTAAAAACAAACAAACAAACAAAGAGAAACTAAATTAATTACATTGTGATTGTGAATCTCAACAGTTTGTTTTCTCATATGACGTTGCTTCTTCCGTATGTGCGAATGTAAGCAATTTGTCTGCTTTTTATGCACCATCAACTATACATCATAATTAGTCCAAGCCAAGCTAACACACACATAATGATAGTAAAGAGCAAAGGCTTGGCATGCCAGAGCCAAAGCTTTTATGCTGTCGACGCCTATTGGAAAAAAGGGTGTGCAATTGTGTGCAATCGGCTTAGTATGTTTTATCTCTGTTTGTGTGTGTCACCCAATGGGGAAATTGATCTCGTCATAATATACGCTTTAGTGCACAATTTGGATGAACGAATTGCTGCATTTGTAATCTACATTCATATGAATTTTTATATTGATTTAATTGGAAAGAACCAAAGATTTTGTCTTTGCTATTGCAAAAAGACTCAGGTTCGAATCCGGCTGAAAGAAACAATTTTTTTTTCTAATCTAAGACTATGATTTCTTAGTGAAAGAATATGCCATTTAAACATATTCGTTTACTCCCTTGTAGCGCCAATTTGATTCACTACTGTATTTTCCCGCTGGGTTGCTATTACGTTGGAGTGCATGTATTTGTCAGTCTGTAGGTTGATGCTTAACAATTAGTAGAAATTGCTACAAGAAAACCACAAAGACAAAAACCATAGACGCATACAAATTTAATCATACGTTACATCATATAGACCTACGTACATTAGAGCGGATCAAAAAAAACTTGTTTATGAAAGATATAGATATTTTTAATATATCTGAAAATTCATTTCTGGTACTTAATGCGCCATAGTGCAATTATTTTCTATAAGAACTTTACCGTCTTAATCGCCAACATAGGCACAAAAATAGTAGATATTTTTAAGAAAATATACGAAAAAACCCAAACTGAGGTAAATAGTTTCGAAAATTAATTTTTAGCATTTTCAAAATATATATATGTTTTGTGTTTTAAACAATTTAATTTCTTTGAATATAACGGGGTATTTTTTAAACGTTTGGTTTTTGAAAATTGAAAAAAGAACAGAAAATTTGCAAAAGCGATGAAATATTTATTTATCGATTTCTTTCATTTACTTTTAAAGGATTATTTCATGGAAGTGTTGCCCTGGGCTGGTTCATCGGAAAGCTAAAAGCTTGGCATACTTTTTACAGCATATCGGCCGGTATCTCACCAATGGCAGCTGTAATGTTGCCTTCCAGGACTGCAATTGTGGCTGGCTTATCCAAGAGATTTCACGTAGCCCCACAAAAAGTAGTCTATTGGGGTCAAATAGCATGATCTTGGCGGCCAAGAGACTGCTCCAAAAATCGCCTCTCAGTAGGTCCATGCTATCGCGTGCCGTGTCTTTGCACTGTACTGTGTTCCATTGACTGCAACGTTGTGATTTTCACTGTTTTTGAAAAAGTACGGTCCAACGATGCCACCGGTACCCAAACCGCACCAAACAGTGCATTGTGCAGGGTACATTGACAGCTCTTGAACTGCCTATGGCTGCTTTGGAGACTAAATTCGCCAATTCTGTTTGTTGACGTACCCATTGAGCCAAAAATGAGCATCGGCGCTGAAGAAAAATTTTTCGATAAAAAATTGGATCTTCATCCAACTTTTCTAAGGCCCATTCACCAAACAAACGACGCTGTGGTAGGTCATCCAGCTTCAGTTTTTGCACCAGTTGTATTTTGTATGATTTCATACTGAGGTCTTTACGTTAAATCTTCCTGGTGGTCGAATAACACAAGCGCAATTGTTGACAACGGCAACGAATTGACATATCGCGAATTTCATTGACAATGGCCGATACAGCAGCAATATTCGCATCCGTTAGTACGGCTCTCGACATGGATTGTATTAAAGACTTAAGAATGAACGTAATTGGATGTATCTCTCTCATTCGAATATTTTTCTTAAACTATCTACTTATATGCCCATGACGTATAGTGCTCATAAAATCAGAAAAACACTAGAATTAAGAGATGCAATAAAATTCAGTGTTAGATTTCAGATTACCACTGAAGTTAATTTAGTTATCCGTCTTTTCTAACCTGAAACTAAAAACCAAAATTATATGGTTAAAAGATTTTTGAATGACCTTAAATTATTTCCACACTTGCATCTAATTCATGCAAACTTTATTTTTTGATCAACTCTTATAGGTTTCGTATACTTACCCAATGAGAAATACATACGAGTGCTTAGCATTTGTATAATGCCATTAATATCATAAATAAAATGCAAATGATTTCCCTAAAACCGGAACGCTTGAAACATTTTTAATGCAATATATATATAATAATGGTTTGACCTAAATATGACGTTTATTCAAAAAATACATGCCATCTGTGTTATGAGCAAAATCTTGGGAAAGTTTAAGGAAGTGTTCAAGGGATTATATCGAAATTTTACCGAAATGGCAGGGTTGGTTCTAGAAAGCACTAAACAGTAGGCCGATATATAAGCGAAGTGATACGCAAACGAGCGAAAAATTGGAAACAACGTGTGCATAAGAAGTTATACTGGATAATCAAAATATATAAACCAACTAACAACTCCCTGATGAAGCGCTTCAATGTTTTTTTTTTTGTTTTGTTTCACTGATTTTTGCATAGAGTTTCTACTATTGTTTATTGACATTATTTTGTTAGTGGCCGATTCAGTAAATTGGTATCAGACATGTTGCGTGATGGTTTTTAAAACCTTAAGTAGTACTTGATTTTAATGGAATTTACTTACATAGAAGATGCCTTACCGATTTCGTCACATTTTTAATCGGAAACTTTGTAAACTGTTTTACTTTGGAATTTGAATGTTCGTGAAATTTCCCTAAAATCTTTCATTGTGGGAATGTTAGTAACGTCTGGCGAAAAAAAAATATATTTTCTCAAAACTTTGGAGTTTAAGAAAACTTTGCAAAAACTAGTCCTTATCATTTGTACATTGGATGTTACTTAATTAGAAATATACCTATTGGGTATATCTAAACGAATGAAATTACATGCACACATTTACAGATGTATGTATGTGCATCTGTATGTCAACACTCAGCCACTTGGTTGCTTCATCATCATCATCATCATCATCATGTTGGACAATCCTTTTTGCGTTAATGTCTTTGTTCTTGTTGTTGTTGTTGCTGTTCCTGTTGCTACTAAATTTACTAATTTACTTCGTTTGTCTAGCAGTGCTAGCCCATAGTTCGCAATTTGTATGCATACGATATAAGACAACAACAACAATTAATACAAAAGTAGCAAAGAGGTTTTTACTGTTTACTGTTGTTGTTAAAATGCTTAGCCTTCAAAATCACTGTGTGAGTGTGTTACTCTTAGTGTGTGTGCAAGTGTCTGGTTTCTACATAGGTTGGATTTGCTTTGCACAAGAGACCACTGCTCTTACATGCATTGAATACACATGTAATTGATCTGATTAAATTCCTTTTAACAAATATGGATGAAACATGGAACTGGCACAAGCAAAGAACTCAAAGAATAAGAAGTTGTGCAATGGAAACAAAGAGACAGAAAAATGGCATAGGCATGGTGGGTTATTGCTTTCAAATAAGCTGTTTCTATGGTAATTCTGTACGTATGCCAACTAATTGCCTGACATAATTTTGGATATTTAACGTTGGCATAAGCAATGCTTTGATTTATTGAATAATGTCAATTATGCAATTTAACATACCAATTAAAATTGGAAATCTTTTAATATGTACACTTGTTTGTGTGTACATTTATGCATATGAAGAGGTCCTTTAATTAAAATAGATATAACATTTAAACATAATTCTAATGAATTCATACTGAATGCAAGGATCTTCAATTCAAATTCAAATGAAGCTTCCATTAGAGCTCATGTTAAAAGGAATTTGAAATAGTTTTTAAAGTTAGTTTTATAAATTTATTTGATATTTGAGAAATAGCGTACGTATTTACTAAAAATTAATAATTGAAAATCTTGAAATTTTAACATAATTTTTTTTTAATAAAATATCTATATATTTTCAAACAAAATCCAAAAAACAAACTTCAATTTACACACATAATATTATTCAGCTCCAATTCAGCACAACATTGAAACGTGTGAATTTAACTTTTCGCATTCATTTACAGACAGCGGGAACTAAATGCAGAGCACTTCATTGTTCTGGTTGTAACAATAAATTTTCAGAAATAATCTCAACTATCAACAGAAATACATACAAATACTACGTAAAATAGAGTACAAAGTAAGCACCAAAAATAGGGCATAAAGTATTAAGGAACAAACAGCAACAACTTCATTGGAGAATTTTTGTATATTTGTTACTTTGCATGATGGTTGACCAGCTCAAGAGTGCGAAAGGAAACGTGCAACAACGTACAAATAATAATAATAATAACTATTATTTTGGTATACTGCGAACAATATATATCGTTACCAAGGGCATCTGTGTATGTGTGCGAAGCAGGGGCACACAAGTTTGCCTTATTTATTTGTATGCAAAATTTTGTTCTACATGTCGTATGCGTAACATGCATTGAAAACAATCGAATTAATTGTTGTTCATACGTTTGGTATGCATTTTTATTACTTTCCGATATGCCAATTTTCTCAATTTTCATTTCTTTTTTGAAAAAAAAAAAACTGAATTTTATTGAACAAAAGATATAGTTATGCGAAAAATTGACCTTATTTTATATTATGAATTCCGCTTGCAATGGTCTGTTTCACTTTTAAGCTTCAAAACTCCATATTTAACTTCGAAACCTCTATTCAAAGCTGTAAGTAAACTACAAAAGAACAAACTTTACAAAAAATTTAAGCTGAACAAGTAGATATCACGACATGGTGTTCACCAAAAAACAAAGTGACGATGAGGTATGATTGAAAATCTTTTATTTATACGATACTTTAAGGGGTTGTATGAGCTTATCGCTCGGAAAAATGGACATAACAATTTTTTCTGACGTAGCTTTTACATATAAAAAATTGTTTCACGTACAAAGTAGCTTTACAAAGAATGTGAAATAATAATAAATTAAAGAAAATAAAAAAAAATGGCCGATATGTAAGCCAACAGTTAGGATCCTCTTTTGTAGATCCCTGCAGAATGACTTAATGTCTCAAAACCGTTATTTAGCTCAAAATATTAAAGATCTCATGCGATTTTATTATCATAATACATTTTTTTGATGAGTTTCAATTTGAAAAATGTTTTGATTTTATGCCATATGTATGTCTCATATACCAATTTCTTGTATAGAGATATTTCTCTCATGTGAGATTTTTATATCATATTATTCTAATCGCATGTTATTTTTTATAATAAATAATATATTGTTCTCTTTTTTGCAGATACAAATATTTGGTTACAATTCTCAGCTATACGCAAACTTCTCAGATGCACTAAATCGTGCGCAAGGCGTAGTGGGCGTGTCGATTTTACTACAGGTAATTCGACTTAGCAAATCAAGTAAAGTTTACAAAAAGCTAATTATTTTTCTCTCTTATAAGCTTGGTGATCTTTCGAATGCCGAGCTGCGAATGCTCACCGATCAGTTAGAACGTATACGATTTGGCGGCGATGAAGCTTTCATTAAACGTCTCTCTATACGTGGGCTACTACCTGATACAGATCACTATATGACCTATGATGGTTCTACAACAGCGCCAGCCTGTCATGAAACAGTAACGTGGGTGGTGCTTAACAAACCGATTTATATCACAAAGCAACAGGTAAGTTAGAAAGTGCTGCCGGTGTAAATTCACTTCAGTTTCATGTACTTTAAGTTCCCCACAAGGTGTTGTCATCATCATCATCATTGTTAACTTTGTTGACTGCACGCAATTTATGTTAATTAATTGTTGCTCTTGTTAAAACAACGTTGACATAAAAAGAGTGTTATTAAATATCAACAAATGAACGAGTTGAGTCCTTAAAATGCTTTTAAATAGCGTTACTATCTTGATATCCTTAGAGATTAGAGACAATCACAGCATGTCGGCAATCACGGAGGTTATGTGCGGTTGCTTGTGCGTGAGTGTGATTGTTTCCTTTGTTTGCTTTGTTTATTTCTTTGTTTGCTTTTTTGTTAGCCTACTGTCAGGTTGCTACTGATATTTGCGCGTGTTTTCATTTGGATTGTGATTACGCATTATATTCCTGGTAGGTGGGTAAAACTTTTTTAAGTGGCAGTTACGTTACGTTGCGTTTTATGTGCCCAACTAAATATGGGTATTACGTTAAAATTCATTGTTGGCATTTTAGCTTTAATGTGAAGCTAAACATCATGTTATTCATAATTTATTTTCTGAAGGCATAAGATAATAGTGACAGGACTGAGGTTGTGTGGCGTGAACAGCTGTTGAATTTGTGTATCTTCGAAAATACTTCTGCTGTTTTCTTGTAATATTTGTTGTAACAAAATTTCAGCAATATGAAACCTTGAAGAAATGTTTTTTTCTTTTTTTCTTAAAAATAGTACGCTTGTCAATTGCTTCAATTTTCAATAACTGCGAGAAAAACTTGAGTATTTATCATATTTACAATCGTACCGATCTAAAAGCGTCCAAAAGTTACGCTAATCTATAAAAATGTGTACCCATTTTATCTGAGTTCTATACACTAAGGTATCAATTTTTTTTAAACACGATGAAATAATAGAACACAGACATTCATTCACGGTACATATGACCTTTTTAGGTTGCAGTGTCTGCCTTCAAGCAGAAACATTCAGCTTAATATTCAACTGTGCCTTTATTAACTCTAACCGCTGACCTCTTTAATATATCTGCATTATTTAAAATGCATAAAATATTTAAAAAATTATTGACGTTGTTGCAAAAATTAACATCCGCTTTGGTATCGCTTTGCTTAAAATTTAAAGTGGATCAGATGCATTGAAGTTCAGTGAACGCTTTTAAGTGCTGTCATTATAAATAGCACAGAATTCCTCTTTCCTGACGAAACATATTATTATTCCCACATTAACTCCAACCACACGAAAAAAAAATCAAATATTGAATTAAAAGTTTATTGCTGCTGCTGTTGCTGTATTCTTTTCAATACCACATCATTTTGGCTTCAACGACAACTTTACTAGAATGTTGAATGAAATGTTTACCTATATGGAATTGTTAACATCATCAATGAGGGGTAAACTAACTTTTTCTTTTTCCAGAGAGCTTCCTTGAAATAAACATAAAGTAAAAACATAAAAAAAAAATCTTTTGTCATCTCAGGAACCCTAGCAAAATTACAATTTACTATTTTCAATCATCTCTTAGGACTACAACATTTCTAATCTGCTTAAAATCAAATTATACTTTCATATTACGAGGAACGCCACCCCTTTACCCCCTTAGGCCAACTGTTTGAAATTACTAAAATTCCATTTTTTCTCCATTTATATAAGAGCGATTGTGAGCTCAGATTCTATTTTGTATCTTTTAACCGTCTTAGGAGCCTGTCACCTACGGGTCAGTAAAATTGCTGCTTTGTAACAATCGATGATATCACAACGAAATGCGCACCGGCGTAACCTCAATGGGTGAACTTTCAGCCTATTTTACGATATTTTTGTTTTCTTGCCAAACGATTGAGGAAAAAAGTATCTATTTTCGATTCAATGTGAAGAAGTAGAAAACTGATTTTTTTTATGACATGTCTTTCAAGTATAGGCTAGATCTTGTCAACTTGCATTATTAAGTCTGCTATTTCATAAAATTTCAAAAAAGTGTCTTCTATTGGTTATATTACTTCATCTGAATGATGTTTGCCATTTTAGTTTATGCAACAATAGTTAAATAAACTGATAGCGAGACTTCGATCGTACGCAGAGAAAACGATTTATTTATATATGTATATCGAGATTTGGTAACAAATAACAAACTATATGTTTGATATAGCCGATATAAGTTGACATGCCACATTTTGCGGAATGAAATAATATTATTGTATCAATCATATGTTTGGTAATATTTACTAAATAATATATATATGGTATCAACTATTTCTTTGTTACAAACATTCAATTATTAATTATCACTTTACGGGGACAATATCTTGTTCAAGGAAAATATGAGTTCATATATAAATCTATATTTTCAATATCGTCACATCTATTTATTGGATGTTGTTAATATGCACACACAAATACACAAATTGCATACCAAGAAGAAGATACTTAAGTAGTCTCTCGCATAAGTACACTGAGAAAAGAGTTGGTTGATAGATTATTAAATTATTTGCTAACTATCAACAAATTTTGGTAGTTAGTATCATGTCCTTAAATGAAATTTAAATTTTTGCTTATTGAGCCCAACGTTATATTAGTTTAAGTTGATTGGAAAAATTTGTTTGGGTTGAATATGCATTTGTTAATCCTATTTTTATTTGATTTCACTTCTCTTTGACATGAAAACTTTGCGATTCGCAAAATATTCAAGTAAAACACTGCTTAAGTATATTCTGCGTGGCACGCAATTTAGGTATTTATGGTTATGTAAATACAAACGACCTCCTATATCAGGATGTAAAGATATTGGAAAAACCGTTTTTGGTCATCGGTTTTTAGCACAAATCGACAGTAATGTAAACGTTTGCGAAAATAAAGAATTTTCTTGGTTAAATACATGATTTAGTGATTATTAACCAACGAATGATTGCTACAAAAAATAATATTTTTTTCAGCCAAAATATGATTTCTTAATTATTACCAAATTTTGTTATATATAAATAAATTGTTTTCTCAGTGTAGGTTGAGAATAGCTTTGTTTCTATTTTGAGGGTTGAGTGATTCAAATAAGAATTCGATATCAAATGTATAATTAACCGCACCAAATCTCTTTAATCGGCTCAAACAAATATTATGATTAACCCAGTTAACAATTATTCATAATGTCTACCAGAATTTTTTGATAGTTAATAGATATTTTAAATAATTATATTTAAAATTAAATTTTATTAATTAAATTTATTCATGTGACGGAAGCTTACTATCTTCTCAGTGTATCAATGTCTCAATTTTGTCAGACAGAGTTGGTACCTTAGACTGATTCTTTTGAAGGACAAGCAAATAACTCTTTTATATATGTTGAATTAGACTGCGTTCAGCAACAATAGTCTAAGCATTTAGATTTTTAAATGTTACCAACTTTATCCCCCATCTCGTATAGAAAGTAGTTCATATTTAGGTCAGTTTTCTGTTGCAAGTTTTTGGCCGTTGTCCCAATATTTCCCGTGAACTTATTTGCTTACTACGCATTAACACGTAGTTAGAAACTGGAAATATGTGCTAACTAGCACTTCGTATTAAATTTAAACTACAATTAGCTCATTCAACACAAATAACAAGAAACTCGTATAATTGAATTAAATATTTTTCAAATGAAATCTATCGAATGTTATTTGCTATTCAACAAATTTTAGTAAACTTAGCAAGGAATTTCTCATCCTTTAATGTACATTGATATGACCGATTTTTATAATTCCATTGCTTTCGGTAACAAAAATCTTTCAGTTTAAGATTTTCGTGTACTTTTGTTCAGATTTTGGTGTCATTGGAATGTATCCCTTAACGACTCTACGCGTCGTTGGTTCAGCATCAGCGCAAGCAGCAGCAGTATGTATGTCGCTGATACAAAAATCCCTTACAACTTGCAGACAGGAAACAATTTGCGATCGTGGCGCCACTTCCGCTTCGCTTGCTTTGCTTTCATTAAATGAAGTTACTGCATTTCCGTTTTTTCCACGTCATCGTTCTACCGCTCCTTCTGCTCTCTCATCTCTTTTAGCTGGTTCATTTAATTGCAACTTTTTACCTCACTTATAGCACTTGGTATGTAACGTAAACTTATGCCGATGTAAAGATAACGGTAGAGATAGATTTTGCATCGGGTGATGTGCTGTATGTGGGTGTCAGACAGTCAATGCAGCGCGCTTTAATTTACTGAATTATGCGCAAAGGTATGCACTCATATGGCGGCATAAATGCATGTGTCTGCAAATTGAGATGGCCTTACAATGTCAGCTGTCCTTGCATATGAGTCATCTTTGTTGTCTTCATTTTGTTAAGTACTCGTACTACGACCTAAAGGCTCATTGAAGTTCATGGCTATATATTGGTTCATTGCATTAATATTTTTGTCATTTTTAGTATCTCTCGCTATGGATTATGATCATTTGTGTATGTGTTGGTGCTTATCAAGAATTGAATGATTTAAAAATACACGTCTTTCATTTAAGAATATTGATAATTTTGGATTTATAACTACGCAAAGTGTATAGCAAATAGTTGAAAATTTAATCGCCTTTAAAACTTTTAAGAAAAATCGCATGCAAATGAGGAATGTTTCTAGAAAAACATGTTTTTTTTTGTGTAAAGATTCTTCTTTTCTTTCTTTAGCTTTTGGTTTTTTTAATTCCTGACGATCTATATTCATAATGAGTATTTTTATTGGATACATCACATGCGCCACATTTTACAAAATTTTCTTTAAACCAAACCAAAAACATTCTGTTCAACAAAAAGGAATAACACCATAAAGTGTTGAAAGAGATAATTGCGCATCACCTCTTAGCTTTTTATCTAATGAGTTGCCACATTAAAGTTACTTTTTTTTAACTTTTAAAATTTACTGCAATTTTGTTTTTTTGTTGAAAATGAATGTGAAATGATTTCAGTTAAAAAAAATACAAAGAACATACATTTGTATGTGTATGTGCAAATGCATTTGCGTTGGCTTAAAAGTTTAAATGTTAGTACTGATATGAGAGCAAGTTTAGTTTTGTGTGTATGTGTGTGCGCATGAATGCCATATGTCTGTATGCAATGGTTTAGACAACCAGCGCAGCAAAGCGTAGTTTTGGTCGAGATAATGTCACTCACCTTGCTAAAAATGTACAATACGCTGCGGGTTTTCATGCACGATAATGACATGCATTTGTTAGGGTGGCCGCAAGAATATTGGCAATAGGTTGACTGATGTTCTTAAATTGAACTTCAAGTAGCTTAACATTTGTTTTTTGAAATTTTGAAACAATCTAGCGATAGAAGCACTTTTTTGAATTTTCAACTAAAGGTGAATATGAGCAGAGTAAACAGAAACCCTAGCGCTTCAAAGCTATGTACCTACCCACAAACAACCAGTTGTACTCGTCAAATGCATCAAATTAATGTTCGTTTCATAAAATGTTTCTTTCATGTTATTTTCATACGATATCTTATTGAAGAGCTTTTATTGAATTTTTGTGTCATGTAATATTTTCTGATTAGAGTTTTGTTTCATGAAATTCCTCTTACGTAAGTTTCTCCTTAAGATTGTTTAAAGTATGCTCAGATTTTCAAAGTTCTATGTTAATTTGATGGAACTTTTCCTGCATTTAATCTTATAAAAAAAAAAAAACCGTAAAAATATTTTACCAAATTTATTAAAAATTTGTCACAAAATTTTTATTGCATGTTAATTTGGGTTTTTAAAACATGCCACTTTTATGTATAATTTAACTTATTTCGTTGGATTTTTATGAAACATGATTTATGTCTTATGCAACTTTAGCCTTGTAGAATTTTTCTATCATGAGATTTTTGCCAAAGCTAAAAATTTAACATAAAATTTTGAAACCATAAGATTTATATATCAAGAGATCCCGTAAAAAATGATCATGAGATTTTAATATTAAAATATTTTTATGTCAAGAGATTTCATTTGAAATACAGTTTTGTCTTTCAAATGATTTCATCCGATTTTTATAGTTTGTTACAAAAAATTGTTTTAAAATTTTCGAAAATCTTCTCTCTGCATTCACCGATTTAGAGAGTATACCCATACAACAAAATATGCCCTATTCATACCTCCACCTCAGCAAGAGATTACAAAAAAAAATTTGAAAACCTTTTTTTTTCTATTGTCCCATATCAATAAAGTTAGAGCCCTTGTTAGTTAATTTTGACAAATATGCCCGATAATTCAGCAAAAACTTTGTTTTTGATTAAAATTAAGAAATTGTATGATTTTCAACTAAAAGATGTCACAAAAAAATATAGGCAGTCATTACAAAACATAATAATAATAGAGTTTAGCTACTACAGCTATTGGCCTTCTTAGCTATTTAGCTTGAAGCTTTAAATCAAGAAAAAAGCTTTTTAGTAAATAATGGAGATGGAAAAAATTATACATGCAATTAATTTGTTATTTTTTTATAATTTTTTCTTAGCTTTATCGCACTTTCTCAACATACCCACTCAGACCATGTGATATAGATATTAAAATAGTTATATGTGTAATTTTACATGGTCCAAGGCGTAAATGTTAGAAAAAATTTACCCTGCATGCTGTGGGGCTCGGACAACTTAAACATTAAAATACAGACCACCATTAAGCTACAAATTTAGCTACAGTTAGTTTTCAATCTAAGCTTGAGTTGACCTTTTGACAAGCTAATGTTATAAAAATCGCAATTATTAATAAGAGTTGTCATACGATTAAAAGGAGCTGTAGCCATATAATTAGTTCTACTAACCGGTTGATAAAATAATTGATTAGAGTTACGAGTATTTCTCCGATTAGTATTAAAATGTATGTAATCAAGAAGCTCTGGTGCAGCAAGAGACCCTGTTACAAGTTGATGCAAATAAATTATATCCGTAATATTTCTACGGGACTTCAAAGACTGCAAATGTAATAACTTCAAACGATCCTCATAAGGAGGAAGGTTCAAAGAGTCAGTTCAATTTAAGCAATTGAGAGCAAAACGAATAAAGTTTTTTTGAATTCTCTCATTTCTATTTATATGAATATTATAAAATGGTGACCATACTTGGCTCGCGTACTCTAAGTGAGGACGTCACCGTTACTAAAGGGCTATTAAATTCTTTTGCCCACCTCTTAATAAAGCCAAGCAGAGATGAGGATTTTTTACAAATTAGATCAATATGCTCATTAAAAGTTAATTTAACATCAAAATGTATGCCTAGGTCTTTGACTAAATCGACACGACATATTTTCTTATCTTTTAATTGATAATCAAACTCCACAATATTTTTCTTAATGGTGAAAATCACAGATTGGCATTTATCAGGATTAAGATGTAAGTTATTTTTAGAACACCAAACCTCAAAGGATTTCAAGTCAGACTGAAGTGGAATAGTATCGCCAACCCCCTTTACGTTCCTGTAAATTTTCATGCCATCTGCATATACTAACAGATGGGAGTTTTTAATAACATGTGTAACGTCATTAATTGCTAAAATAAACAGGAGCGGCCCCAGGTGGCTTCCTTGTGGAAAACCTGATGCCGCGCTAAATGGGGAGGAAAATACCCTCCCAAAACTTATTTGATATGAGCGATCAGATAAATAAGATTCAAGCCAGATGACAAAACTTAAAGGAAATCAAAGCTTCTTTTAAATACTTAAACAAAATCAAATTATGTGATAGTTTGTCAAATGCTTTATTGAAGTCAGTGTAGATGCAGTCAACTTGCCCACCAGAATCAAAAGAACTTAAAACAAAAGAAGTGAAATCAAGGAGGTTAGAAACTGTAGATCTGCCATTAACAAAACCATGCTGACGAGTTGTTATAACATCACCACAGCACACCTTAACTTGATCCTATATTATATGTTCGAAAAATTTCTGCATTGATGATAACTTATCCACGGGCCTGTAGTTTGAATTATCATTTTTACAGCCTTTCTTGAAAATGAGGCTAATGTATGTATTTTTCCAAAATTTAGGAAAATAGCTTTCTCTGATTGATCTATTAAATAAAAAACTGAGGGGCTGACTCAGCACAGAGCTGCAGTTAACTAAAACTGTCGCAGGAATACCATCAGGCCCGGAAAAACCTTCATTGTTAGTGCTGCAAAATAGTTAAATTTTTGCTTGGGGTGCATTCCTAGCCCTCTTTAATTAATCTTTATTAAAATTACTAAACCAGGTACACTCTAATGTTGGCGTATGTGTGCTTGTGCTCATATCGTTCGCCTGTCTGTTTGGGACCATGTCTACATGTGTCTCTGTTTATGTTAAAGCATGGCAGCAGCAGCACTAGCAGCCAGCTAAAGTTTAATTTGTTTCCAAATCTACATCGAGTGGGAATTATGGCGGAAATGTTGTCCTTTTTTTATGTATTTCACTCGGTTTTATATTCTTTTTTGTTGTTGTTTTTTTCTTCTTTTTTTTTAAATTAATGCAAAAGATAGCATATTTTTAGTGTTGCTGTTTTATTTTTTAGCTTTAATTAAAAATGTTTCATAGCTAAGTAGCGTTCATCGACCTCTAGTTTTCCACTGATTGCATAGTTTAATATCTTGAAGTTACTGTTCAGCTTCTAGTGGAGCATAATATCAAGTGCTTAAGCGCTTCCACTAATCGATGAGCTCACAAATTTAATCTAAAAAGTAAACAAAGTTAACGAACTTATGTCGATAAGCTACATGCAGCTCGCTTTCAACTTAAATAACAACAACAGCGGCAGCCACTTGAGCTAGAGAACCATAGTAGGGCAAAAAAAAATCTAAAAAAAGAGTTGTTGTTGTTGTTGCTGTCGTTGAGGCACCCTCGAAAAAGTTGTTAATCTAAAAATAAAATCTAATGATGAAAATCAATGAATGAATAGATTTACTGCTAAAGCCATTGACTTGCACTATGTAGCTGTTGCCTGAAATTCTGTCACAAACTCGGTCGTTCAATCAATCGCATACCTACGATATTTTTTGCTACTATTCTGGAGCGTAAAAAAATAAAAACGGAAGTGAAAGTCAACGACACTTCCGATGCGCACACTGTACAAAATGATACTTCAAATATATTAACAAGCATTTCGAGTTGACATAGTGAATCTGTATTGATATTGCTGAAAAATACAAAAACAAATAACATCGAAATAAAATGTGAAATTGTTAAAATTCTTAGATAAAAACATTTTTCAATAGCTGTGTTAAGCTGGAAGCAAATGATAAAATTTATCAGAAACAGTGGCGAATCTAGGGCTTGGACTATACCACTGAACGATTAAAATATTTTTGATATTCATTGAGTTAAGTGACCCTGTAGTTCTTTTGAGGATTGTAATTGGCCCTAGCTTCTCGCAAAAAATCGACACTGAAGTGAGAGATAAATTGCAATTTTAATTTAATTTAATTTTACTATTTTTGAAAAGGCATACTCATGTCGCTATGATAACGACTATTTCTTGACGACTTTTTAAAAAACAACGTCTTTTTTGACTGAGTGTATGTTTTCTTGACCATCCCCTTTTTTATAAAAGCAGCATAAGCACTAGAACTGTTCCGAAAATCGTCATGATCTAGAATTTTTTGGGTCCTCTTAGAATTCAAAAAATGAAAAATCATATCCTCAAAAAAATTGGGTAAGTCTTATCGAAATTTCAGTCAAAATTATGAAAGTTGTACTTTTTTTGTTCCAATTTCTTAATTTTTTTTTTTCATTTTCTCTTGATACAGACATCTATCAAATTATTTAAAGCTCTGACTGGCACTCATCTAAAATAGATTCTACTTCTTGAATTCTGTGTGCTCAAAATTATCCAAAAGATCTTGTGCCCTGAGCACAAATACTTAAAGAAAAAGCATGCTGCAATGGCTCTCTCGAGGAAGTCGATAGTTTAGAGAACTAGAGTGCTAGGATAATTTCTCAGCATGGTCGTTTGAAACTAGAGTCCAATGCTCAAGAATGCCTAGATTAGTTACTCTCAACAACTTCATTGAACGCAGCACATGTTCGGTATTATAAAGTTAGGATAATCAGCTTAGTTGAATTGTCTACATTGTGGATGACCATCTCTGTAGATCTTCTTTTCAGACAGTCTTGTTAAAAATTTGAAAGGTTTTGTTCCATCTTAATACCCATATGAAAGTACATGAGCCGTGTAAGTGTAATAAAGTCAAATGAGGATAGCCTGTGTCCAGTCTTGCCATACCCACAGTATAAAAGCCATTTTATCGCCCACCAGTTTCTTTGGAATATTCGCTACTATTTAATAATATTTTCGAGTTATACACAAATTTTGAATGTCTATTATTTTGCTTTTCAACTCACAGCTTCATGCGCTGCGCCGTCTAATGCAGGGTAGCCCCGATCATCCCAAAGCGCCACTGGGTAACAACTATCGACCACCTCAACCACTGCTGCATCGACCCATACGCACAAATATCGATTTCAAGACGACGAAAACAAATGGTAAATCAGCATGTCCAACGATGTATCGTGAGGTTTATTACAAAGGTGAGTTAAATGCAGTCAGCTGCAAATCTAAACATTGCGACTAAATTCCATATTTCTTTTTGTTAGCTGCAAATAAAATCTTGTAGAAACTTAAATTGATTTTGTTTTTCGTAAAAATCTGCTACCTACTTGCAGCCACCAGTTGGAAACAGCACTGAGTTTGAAGGGCATTGAGAACGCGGCAATGTGCAACAGGAGCTTCCACTAATCGTAAAAATAGAAAACGTTAGCAAATGAAGTTAAACGAAATTGTACTGGTGTTAAAGTAATTAAATATCATTAGCTAAAATGAACTTAACTTATCGTTTATAGCGAATTTTCATAGAAAAATGTGCAAAAAATATCGTATTATATGTATGGGAAATAAATTGTAGCGCAAAACAATAATGATGAAGACTGTTGCAAGAGCAAAATTTGATGTAATTTGATTTCGAACAATGTATTTTTTTTAATTAATTATGATTTTATTTTTTGTTTTAGTTTACTCAAGCCAGAAGACAAATGTATTTATATCTCGAAAAGCAAAAATTAGGTGGCCGTTTTATAAGGTATTTCTTTATTTCTAATAAATACTCTTATATACATACACATATTATAAAACTTTTCCGAATCGAATTTCTGTTGAGAATCATTCCAAAAATTATGACTATTTTTGCAGATTTTAAAAAAATCACTGCTACCACATTTGAAAGTTTGAAGGAAATAGTTTTATGATTAGACCAATAGCTTTGCAGATATTTTCATTTTAGGAAAAGTCAATCTAAATCTATGAGTAAAAATGGGCAAAAGGTGCCAACAGTGCGACACAATTTTTGCGCAAGCATTTCTTGGAATTTTGATTTCGTTCCACTTGGTGATTGTTATCAAACTTTGATCACTATTTGGAGGCATATTTCCCTAGTAATAATGGGACAGAGACTTTGGTCCATAAACAAAAAAACCATACCGTTATGAGCTTTATTATGGAAATAGTAAAACTGTTTCAGTATTCGCTGGCGATGTTTTAATGTGTTGTGCATATTGAAATAAAAATTTGAATCAAACAATCAATAAATTTAAATGGCAAAAAAAGCTTTGTGGAGCCATAACAGCAATTTGTTTGCCACAAAGGCGAGCGGAAACATATAATGACAAGTTTTTGATGTTCAAGTTACAGGGCGTTCAAATCAAAATTCTTTAGTTGGTTATAAATCAGCCAGCTCTCTATAAACGCGTTTATTAAAAGTATCGAATGCCATTTTGTTACATCAAAATTACGAAATAGTTTGCAGGAAGTTCATGCTGAATTTTTCTGAAATTCTTATTTTCTTATGAGTCAAATTTCCATGGGAAATTTTTGAATAAAAAACACAAAAATTCTCATTTGATAGGGGAAAGACTATTACGTTCTAATGCTTGATGCGCTTTGTGTTCAGATAGCATCATTGGAGCCATATTTCTTCACAAACGATGAAGGTAAAATTTTATCAATCTATAATTTGGGCGTAAAATTCCGAGGCTACGTTATTTCTAAACTGGTTGCCAAGACTGTGTTGATCTTTTTTATGAGATTACACTAAGAGTCGCATATGTCAAGTCATGGTCGTTATAATGCTTGATATGTGCGAAGAGTTAACAAAAATTTCTTCGAAAGGATCAACTGCTGCAATAAGTACAGAGGCGAACATTTGATTGATATTATTTTTGATTTGATAAAAAATCATCAAAGGTTCGATTAATTAAAGAACAAAGACCATCTGAAATTTGTGTGTTCAAGTTGGAAAAATATTCAGGAACCGAAGATTGATCTCGTTTTATTATAAATTATGCGAAAAACCATAGAAAGCGAACAGTAAGACAGGGGTGATTAAGAAATGTCAGCATCCACTTTTTTTTTAATTTAATAAAAAATTTATATAAGTCTTAAGATAAAGTTTTTTTCTGAATTTCTTTTATGTTCTGAAAGTGCTCATATAAACAAGAAATTTCAAAATAAGTCGCACCGACATAATGATTAATAAGCAATTATTAAATATTAAACGTAAGAAAATTATATATTTGCCGTTTGCAATTCGACTATGAAAGCACCTGAAGTGGTAAATTTTGTTTGGAAAACAAAAAAAAACGTTACATGAGGCTATATCAGGTGAATAGGATGCTTGATTGATGATATCTGCTGATTTTATGGCTCAAAACCTTAGCACATTGATAGCTTAATGCGATAGTGCATTGTTGTGATGCAAAATCTAAAAGTTTTTCTCAAATTTTGTCAAAAAATAAAGTGCCTAAGAAATAATGAATACGAACTTAAAACTGTCTCACTGTTCGCACTTTTCGTTATATTTTTAGACAAAGACTGACCTTAATTATTACATTTACTAAGAAAAGCTTCCATTTTACATCGTACAATTAGCAGGCACTTTTCACTAACTCATCTGAAAATCCTATTGAAACGTTGAGTTTTTTTCTTTCTGTTTATATGAAAAACCGATGAAATTTTTTTACTATTTTTTTATTTGCAATCTGAAATAAAACATTAAGCTATAATTTCGAAACTAAAAGAGTTATTCATTTTCAAGGCCATTGTCAGAATTTTACATATCGTACTAAATCTTAAATATTTATATAATTATAAATATTATTTTAAAGTAATAAATTTGTAATTGTAAATTATTAAAATCAGTATATTTGGTTTTTGCAACAGTTCCATGATCTACCATCACCAGTGTTTAAGTGAAATAAATAGCATTGAAAATGACAAGAGGACAATTAAATAGCTAATTAAAACATTCATAAAAATTTAATTGTATAAATTAGCAAATAAAGAAATAATAAATTTAAAGGATTAAGAATAGATTAAAAAAAAAATCACAATTTTGTATAGTGAAAATATATTGTGTTACTAAATAAAATAAAATCAAAAATCTAAATATAAAAATATAAATAACAATGATAGCAAAGTGAAATAAGTTACTAAATACCCACCATAGTCTTAAATTCTATACCAAAAAAGCAAGATTGTATATACATACTTACACATAATATACAAAAACTAGAAAAAACAAATTTTCATTTGGGAAAATATACAACGTCAGTAATTATTTTTGAAACTTTTAATTTCTTGGCAACATTAAATGGGATACTTTAAAAGCTGTCCAAATAAATTTAGTTTATTCTAACCGAACTTATAAAATTTAAGTTATATATTACTTAATTTCAGCACAAGTTGAGCTATTCAATAATTTAATTAATATAATTTTAATGACTCTTAAATTTAAACAAAAATCTGATGTTACATAAAAACAGTTCAAGGACTTCAAGTGTCACACTTTTGTTGTAACGTGCTACCAATTTTTACATATGAAAACAAAACGCGCACATGTTTGTGGTAAAAATTAAAAAACGAAAACACCACAAAAAAGGGGGACTTTAAATAAAAAAAAAACAAATGAAATAGGGTGCTGAATGAACAACAAAATCTGTATGTACATTCCCTAACGTTGATTTTGCGGTCAGTGATTTTAAACGAAAACCTCAAAAAATTGCAACAAAATATAAAATACTCGTAAAGTTGAGAGTTTACATTTGAATGTTGTTGCTTACGTGATTTAAAAAAATATAAAATTAACAAAATAAACAATGGCAACTATAACAACAAACAACATGCGTAGATATGTAGATTCATTTTGCTTAATTATTGGTTGACAAAATGACAAATTCATGCGTTTCATAATGGTTGCGTATTTTTTTTTAATTTTAATGTTGTTTTTTTTATGCTCTTGTTTATTTTTGTTTGCCTCTGGAATTAATACCTAACATAGATTTATTTAAAGAAACATTTTAGCATTTTTGTATTATTTAAAGCGTAAGCTTAGAATGCCAAAATATTTAACTTATATTTATTATTTCTTTTTTGTGAGCCTTTTTTCCAAAAAATTTTATATTCAAAAATGAAACGGGCAACTAATAGTTAATTATTTCTTTTAATCTGTTTTCAGTTCCTTAAGAAATTTATAATTTAATATAAGAATCCGCAAATTTTGACAAATTTTTTCAAACATTTTAGAGGAAATTTCAAACATTCGATTGGTAGAAAAAAAAATGTCAGAAAATGGATACAAGGTACTTTTCAGGGTCCAAAGTCAACTTATGTGATTCTCAAAACTCTTTTTCAACCTTTCTCTATCGATTGGAAGAAAATTTTTTCCGAAAGTGCACCAAAAACGATCCTTTTCTATGGTTCGGCGACACTCTAAGTGATGTTCAAGATCATTGTTCTAGTTTTATTTATCGATTGGAACAAAAAAAAATTTTCTGAAAATGGCTCAAAAACGGTCCTGAGACACTCCAAGTGATGTTCAAATAGTTGTTTAACCGATAAGAACAAAAACAACTTGCGAACCATGGGTCAAAAATTGTTCCTTCAAGGATACGAAGCCACTCTAAGTGATATCAAAATCTATTTTCCACCTACCTCCATCAAATGATAAAAAAATATTTTTAAACTGTCGAAATCCATTTTTTAAAAATCATTGCAGAATGCTCCACGTGAGTATCAAAAGTTTTTTTTGATACAAAGTTTGCCTATGGCAAGCCTATGTGGGGGAGCAACTTTCATACTCGTATACATAAGAAAGGAAACAAAATGGAACAGCTTTCACTAGATGTGATTGTGTCATTTACAGACTACACCATTAGACGAATGGTGGCTCGTTTCACAAAGTTTATTTTGATCGTAAGCCTAAGTGAATGTGCTGAAAGTTTCATGAGCTAATGAATAGCTTACATGCAGAAAGGTTCAGTGCTGTTCTCTGATTCAAGACAAGCACTTTAAATTTTGTGCCAGTTTCTCTTTTTTAGATAAGGTTGTCAGCTCAAAGAGTTTTATTTAGGATACCTGCCAGTATGGAAGTACTTAGACATGGAATATTTAGATTTCTACTGATATCAACACAGGGTAATTTGGAGTTGGTGAGTTAGATCTACCATTTGGATTTTAGCCTACACGGCAGCGTAACGATTAATGTCCGGTAATTGACATGGTCAAAGACGCTCTTCTATGGATCTTTTTATTTGAAGTCTGAGAGGTTTGGTGTATGAGTTTTCCAATTTACACTGCTCCTCCAACACGATTTCTAAATTCCTTATGGAGCATTTAAGTCGAATTTTCTGAAGAATACTTTGGTACTTGATTTTTTTTGTTAGCAAAACAAAAATAATCCGATATCCTCGAGCAAAGAACTCGAGAAATAGGGGGCATCCTGAGGAACTTCACAAGAGAGAACAACGCATAATCAATGTCAAAACTCTCTTTAAAAGTGAGGAATTTTCGTCAAGTTTTCTATTGAACTAATGGGCAAGGGCTTGGGAATAAATGATGCTTTTTCTCAAATTTAGTTTCCTCTTTAATCGTAAGACCCGTGCTTTACAATGAATTTTTAAATAAATGATATGTTTAATTAAAGCACACTACATTCTCATTGGGTCGCCCTATACCAAAATAGCGTAGTTTAAGTTTAAAAAAAAAAAAAAAATTCAGCCATGTGTCCCCTAGTGCATGAATATAAAAATATTTTATTAAAAAATAATGCAAATAAATTTATGTTTATTTAAATCATTTCATTATGACTACTTCATGATGCATATCCTGCGCATCCCAGCTCATGCTGCTGTACTTTTTATTCGCAACATCACGTCGGCTTTTACTAATTTGCTCATAAATAATAAATCTGCTTGTGACTGCTATGAAACGAATGTGCATATGTAGGTGTGTCCCTCTATCATCTAGCTGTCTGTCACTGTTGGTTGGAGTTGGAGGCACGCTTTATTATAAAATATGCAGCAGATTTATATAATGCCAAACAGAGTTTTAATTAATTTCGTACCTCTGTTTTAATTCAATGTTATTAAATTTTTAACCAAATTTTTTTCAGAGCACAAAATAGTTTGAAAATATAAATTTACTCTGCACGAGTATTAGATAAAATTTTTAAATAGAAAATTAAGTACACAGTTGCTTAAATATTCGTGAGCAATTCAACTGTTATGAATTAGAGTGCTAAATTAACACCATGCATTTAAATTACTACCAAAGTTAGTAATCAATAAACCAAATAGATATAATCAATTGATGAAGAATTAAATATAGTATAGCAACTAATTTAGCAAGAGACACGCCCACCCCACTCGGCAACAGTTTCAAATCGTAGCCACTGTAAAAGGAGCATGTTGGTTGAATTTAATTAATCTGGTCGCCGTCAGTTGCACACAATTGTAATTAACTTGCAACACTCGCATAATTACACATGACCTCATGTTTTGCTACTTATCATCATCAATGGCGGTGGCAGTCAGTGTAACACAACACCACTACACACACACACGCACTCACACAACCATGTCTATTGTCCACGTACATCAGCTTTATGTTGGTACACATTGCGTAATGTTTTGTATTGCGTTCTGTTGCGTTGCCTTACATTTACGTTACGCTGCGGTTAACGCCTTCCCTTTGCCCTCATAAGTATACCCTAAAAAGCAATAAATTAACATTTGCAACGCTTTGGGCGCATTAATCTCGCACTTTTAGTGAAGTGTTCGCGTCGGTTGCGGTAAAACGAAAAAAATTAAACGAGGAGTTCGGTAGCATTTTGAATTTTTTGCGCCCATAAGAGTATAAGGGATATTAATGAGGAAAAAAGGATGAGTTCAAAAAATCTTAATACGGTGTCGATTTTGTAATTTTTTTCCAAACGAGTTACTTTCACCTCGTATTTCTTCTTCGCTACTATTACTCGAACCACCATCATCATCGGTAGCGGATAGCGCGAAGAATTTATTCATGTGAGGTGCTGTAAGCAAAAATATGTTTATTATTTACGAAGCCATAGCTCCTAACCGATGTTGAGAAATAAAGTTTATTTTTTTTCGTATTACTGAGAATTCAGAAATTCGATTTTTGGTGGCACGATAGGCATCAGGGTTGCTAAGTTGAAATTGACAAATTAACGGCCTTCCAAAAAGCCGAAAAATTTATTTAAGTGCAAAATTTTTTTCGGAAAAGTTGATGGCCTTCTTTTTATTTTGCTTCTATAATAATTTCACCCCCGATTAACAGCATTTGCATCCAATTAACGACTGTTACGCGTGCACTTCATATTTATTGCTTAAATAATTTTGTGAAAGGATTTCTCTTTCGATGAAACTCCTTATTGTTCTATACTTTCCGAAACTGTTCGATGTTTTTTGATTTTCTTTGACACTTCTGTTTTTCCATCCTTTTCGGTTTCATTGATATTTTGATATGGTTTGACACTGTATCTTATTCCATGATTTTTTATACTATTTCTTACTGTTTGATAGCTTTGATGTTTTTTGATACTTTTTGACTTTTTCGAAACTCTTTGCTACTGATCGATACTTTTTGACCTCAATCAACTTGAATGTACTCTATATTTTCGAAGCAATTTGCATTATGTTTATTATTTTTCGATGCCTTCTATCGAAGGTTTCTTAATACCAAACATTTGTCGTTACTTCTATGCTTTTCAAATTCATCGATATTTTTCGATACCGTTCGACTTATATTGACTATTATAATCCTTTTCGATACAGCTCAATATATTTCGACATTTATGGTCATCTTTGGTTGTAGTCAGCAATTTTCGAAACGTATCCAATTAATCGTTTTTTGTTTTGATTCATGTTCTTTTTATAGTTTACTATGAAGTTTTATTTTTAATTACATTGTGAGATTTTTTTGTTTCCGAAGTGTTTCAAAGTTATTGTTTTCTCCACCGCTTGCAACAGATATTTCAGCTGAGGCACTTAATCAAATTATATATCATTGTAACGATTCTAGTGTCGTATCTTAAATGATTCGAATCATTTCCCATACCTTCTTTTGGGTTTTTTAAACATGACTGTTAATTTAAAATTCCTTTTTATAAAAACTTATTTATGGCTAATTTTCAGTATGAAATAATTTTTTTAATACACTAATTGTGTACACTTTCTTTTGACTTTTAAACCAATTTGTGGTGTAGTTTTAATGTAAAAAAAAAAATTCAAAAATAAAAAGATGAGTGAGTGCGAAAACTGATTGAACTCAAAAAAACTGAATTGAGCTGAAAAAAAGTATCAATTAAAAAAGTGTATTTATTAATTATAAATGATTTCTCTCCAAGCAATTTAATTTAAAACTTTTTTTAATTACTTTAAACGACAATTTTCAAAACAATTTTTTCAATAATGTATACACAAAATAGTATAAAATAAAATAATTCCTTTATTAAAACCAAAACTGTATAAAAAAATAGGGTTATTATATGATAACTTATTAAACAATGATTTTGTAAAAAGTGTAGTAAATATGAAAACGTAGTAATGGAAATATATGTTTGTATAGACAAAAAGTATGTACTTAAATTAATAAACTGTGTGAAAAGTTTAGCAAAATAATAAATTGAGTTGTAATGCAATGTTGTGTAAAAGTATTTGATATTTAAAATAACCTATATATATCATATTGTATAAATATATGAATATAAAAAAACATAGAGTTACTTATGCTACATTATGAAAGTTTAATTGAGTGCGTACATTGTTATATTTAGTACATATATATACATATATATATATATATATATATCGAACAGAATTATGATTGCAATGATTTGATGAATAAAGATCATTAACTTTTGAGTAATGTTGTTTTTTATGAAAATAATACTTTGAAAAGATTTCAGCAAGAATCAAAGAAGACAAAAGGTGCTCCTCTTAAGGTTACTAACTACGCAAATGAAAACACTGCTAGAAAATTGAAATTTTTATGACAACTGCTTAATCTTTCCATAAACTTCTGTTCATTAACTTAAAGTTTCCCTGTGGTCCTACAAATCTTCATGAACAAAATCTATTAAATGCTTTTGAGGATAAAGCAATTTATCACACATTCAAAGAGCAGTTCAAGATAAACAAACAAAGAAAAACAATAAAAAACATCATAAAATCATATAAATATACAAACAAACAGACTCACACATTTTCTATTCAATGCTAATCACAGCGGAAACGGAAATGCGATTATTCCGTTTACGCAATCGTTTGATAAATTCGATAAACGGCTGCGTTGCGTTTCTGTATGAAATAAATCTTTACTTTGATATTGGCGAATTATCAGCACTTTCATTTGCATATCACTTTTTTTTTTTGTTTTTTGTTTTTTTAATGTCTTCAGGTGAGAGGGAATAAAGGTTTATGGGTGTTTGCCTTTATTTTGTTGCCGCTACACATGATTGAATTTGACACACAAAACGAATGATGTGTCAATTAAAGAAGATGAAAAATTTTGCAATGCATGGATGCGAGTATCAGAAGAAAAGATACTTAAAGTAATACAAAGCGCGAGGAAGAAAAAGTGTCGTGAAACTCATTAAAAAATATAGAGCATCAGAGACAGTCACATATGAATGTAAGGAACAACGGTATATTTAACAACAGCATAAGGTAGCTCTGACTTATTCCGTCAACTGATGATAGTGGGTGTTGAAAAATATTTAAAAAAGGTAATTATTTAAATGAGCTGGAGCTTTCATGCAGGACTCACAATTTGGAATACTTCAAAAAAGTATACTTCATACGGTTGGCTTATTTAAAATAACACCTTTTGAGTCACATGAGATAAAAACCAACTGGAATGTAAATTTGAAATATGGGGATCATAAGATATAAGTATATCAGTTTATATGGAAAAATAACATGTGAGAAGAATCGTACGAGCGGCCAATATGACAAGAAATTCAATTTGTTTTAAATTTATTAGAATGTTTTTTAGCAGATATGAGATGAAATCTATATTGAAGTGACAAATCAACATGCAAACTTATCGGCAGCAAAATTGGCCGATATTGGAAAATTAAAAGCAAAAAAAAAAATTATAAACATTTCTCGAACATATTTAACCTTATATCTATACCCAAAAGTATTTACCATACGCCGTATAATCAACCAACTGGCCTCGTAACAGCTATCTCTTAAAAAAAAAAATTAAAAAGCTTCCCGGGAGTTGACACTAAAATTTATGTTTCTTGTCCTTTTATAAATTTGAGAAGAAGAGTGTATAGCAGAGCACTGGCTTTCAGGAAAACTTTCTCCCAAACAGATTGCGTATTGATGATATAATACCATTTGAATTATTAACTCATAGACTACAGTACCAATTTTGATCAAAATTGTGTCTGTAATCCTTTGAACAAACGACGTGCAGCAGAATATTATCCTTATAAAGGGTGATATCCAAGGTTTTAAGCGTAGGTAGAGTAATTCATGATGGGTTACTTGCTGATCCTTTCCAAAACGCCTTAGGTGTGCGCTTAAACTGTATGCTGTCCCCAGTCTTGCTTGATATGGTGAGAGACAATGTTTTCTGTAGAGCTCTAGGCTCCACTAATCGTGATATTCAATAAACTCACATACAAGTTAAACTCATTGTCATCAGATCCTTTTCGGAAAAAGTATATCTGAAAATCCACATGAATTAAAAAATCCATCTGTTGAACAAGACAAATATTTTGCATAGAAGAGTGAATAACTTCACTTTCTTGGACAGCTTTTAATACCTGATGGCGGTACCAATAAAGAAATCGATGGTGGATTTAACAACGGCAACTAAGCCTAAAATCTTTTGGCCGTGAAATGTGGTTAACCATCAGCACTTATTTTGTAAAATTTTATAACATTCAGCAGCAACTGTCTTCGTTGAATTTTGAAAATTCGGAACTTTCAATTTCCATATAAGTCAAATGAAAAAAATGAAATTGCATGGGCAAACGTCGGGGAAATCATGAACTGACGTCTGCCGGTAAGCACTGAGGTCGATGCTTCTGGGTAGCAGAAAATGCGGCTTTTCTAAATCGTCGTGGAAAGGATCATCGGAACAAGAACTTTTTGAATCGTGGAAGTTTTGAATGTACTTGAAGACACTTGCGAATGAGCTTGTATGACGAAAAAGCACATTTTCAAAATCTGTTTCCAACTGAAGACCAGTTCTTAAAATGGTTCCGACTTTAAATTGTCACAAAAAGTTAGCCAATTGTTTGGAATGCAAATTTAACAAAAGATTAAGATTTCTTTAAAAATACCTTGAGGAGTATCGCATAAAACTAATCCCAAAACCTTCCGGCCGTGAAACGTTCAGCGCTTATTTACTACATTTTGGTGTACTAATTTGAAGGTTTCATCTGATTGGTATTATCTACTTAAATTTTCGAGTTATGCGAGATAAATGGTTGATCGAATCAAGTTTTTGTAATTATTAGAGACTTGAATGAGTATAAGTTCAATAGAATAGTCGAAAAACCATTACTTTCTTCATTTTGAAACTAAGCGAAACTGCAATATTTATTTTTTTAGCATGTTGTAACTGAATAAACAACACTCACCCTATGTAAGCATTAGAATATACCCAGCTAATAATTAAACGCGGAACAGCGCGAGCTAACATTTTGATGTCAAACGACAGTTTGTGTTGAAGTGAATCGCATATGAATCACAAGGAAAAGCTTAAAACAGTCCTTGTTGAAAGCAAAATGAAAATATTTAGTACGTCATCGAATCGAATTTTACAGTCCTTTGTTTTTAGTATATGTAATTTAAAACGCAATTACGCTTATTTAAACATGAAAACAGAGGACTGGCCTAAGTAAAACACCGCTTTTCGCACCTAAATATTTAAATATTTTTATTTTATTTCATAAATAATAAGGCTGTCCTACGAGCAGTTCGAAAATGTTCGAACTTTTGTCATGAGCAGCGAGTCATGCTCGAACAACTCGATTCATTCGACTCAACTCATGTTCAGTTCGTTCGTTCGTTGTCCGTATCTTACGATTGCAACTTATTAGTTTCGAGCTACTCGTTTGTTCAAGTTCATCGAACGACTTATACGCAGACACAAGCAGAAGCGAACACATCGAACTTAACGAACTGAAATTATGAATGGATTTGTGTTAAAATTTGGTGAAAAGCTCACGAGTTTTTAATTGGTTCGAACGAGTTCGGCTCGTTGCACAGCCTTAGTAAATAACGAAAAATTATTATTGAATTAAAATGTTTTGATATATATGAAATTTATAACACACTTCTTGCAGAGTTATAAATTCATCACTTGGATGTTGCCAAATTTAACAATCTTTCAAATGTTGACTGGGTAACAGTATGTGTACACTTAAGTTATCAGTGTGCGTGTACGCATAATGAGTCATAAAATTAAATTCACCTTGACGGCAAACAGGAACTGTCAATGTCACCCCACCATGCTGCATTTGAAACGTTCACAGCTACATAAGTCACACCCTTAGTTAATGGCCAAAATGTTAAATGATTCCCATTTAAGTGTTACCTGGTTGTTGACTTAATCTGTGGTCGTCTGCAGTCAAATCACGTTCAAACTTGTGACAAGTCATTAAAGTGTTGCTTGCTGCCAAAGTATTTACTGCATGAGTTTTTATTTAAATTAAAGAAACCCTTCAAAAACTTGTGAGAGAAACTGCGGAACCATTAATGCTATGCAAAAGGTTAACGATTTTTATTATTGTCCCTGAACAGTTTGGTTTCTCAAAACCTCAAACTAAATACGTAACTTTTCAAGTGTACCTTTTCTTCAATACTGAAAAAACAAACAACTTTAATAAAATAAATTGGGTGCAGGATAATACACATACATACACACACAGACATACACATGTAATATCAAATTAGTTTTTGCCATATATATTTATTGTCAGCGCTGTGCTTTTGTACTTAACACATAATAATAAAAAGCACCAAGTTGACTTTTTTCACCCATTGATTACTATTGGTCTCATGTGGTTTTATTGAGGTGTGACAGTTAACACACACAATCATTCACACACACACATACACGAATGTGGTACTCTGGGCTTTGTCGTCGTGTTGCAAATTAATATGTAAAACATTCAAATGCGTCGCTTACGTGTTGTCATTATCCGTTATAGTCGCATTTTTAAATATGAGGTTTGTTTTTTCGGCTTGGGGTTTTTTTTTCGTTTTGTATCCTTTTATGAAAAATGATAATCGTCATGCCATAATAACCAGGTTAACAGTTGCCTGTGGTGAGAGCAAACGTGTGTAAATACTTATTTACTGCATACGAACATGTAATTAATTATGGAAACGCTGACAACTTATTTACGGTCGGGATCATCAATACGCTGGCTTATGGCTGTCAATTGCTATTTATGAAGTAAAAAAATTTAAGTAAATTAAATTCTTAAAAATTTAAAATAAATACCAAAAATAATTACAAAAAACATTAGACAAAAATAATAAATTCAATTTCATAAATATCTTTAAAGCTCCTTTAATTTTATTTCAAAATCATTATTCAATAAAAATTTCATGAAAAAAAAAGTCAAAGTTTTCAATGACATTTGTGGACAGCTTTTAACAATTTTTGATAAATGTTACCATGATATATATTGATAAGCCAAAGCGTTTTAAGTGCGAGTGTATTAGATATTTGGTTAGAGTGAACCAAAAACGGATTTATTTCTCTAAGAAAACATCAGATTATTATTTAAAGAGAAGTCTTTGTTAAAGCTACTTGCGATGTCATGTTTTGAAATTTTTTAAATCATTTTTTATAGATTCATAGTTTGCAGACAACGGCGGGTTAAGTCCTCCCTGGCTACGAGTTAGCTTCTAGTAGGTTAGCACCATTTATTTAGAAATTTTAAAACTTTCTAATTGTTTTTTCCCCGTATTTAAAAAATGAGCATAATGGAAGTTTTCTAATGGTGTAGTCTTCAGTTAAGCCGAAACTATTATACCCTACACGGCTTTATTTTGAATTCATATGACTTGAATGTGGTTTTGTTTTTGAGAATGATTAATTTATTTAATTACTACCAGTTACCGCAGATCTGCCTGCGCACTCCGCGTTGTACAACTCGGACTATATTTCACGCAGTCTTCACTGCAGACAATTGGATCCATGTACCAACTGTCACAATTTGATATAAGTACCAATAATAGCAAGTTAAGTGTTTTTTTTGTTGGGGAGAAGCCACGCCCTCTTAAGTTTGGTATGTGGTAGATTGGAAGCCCCACATTACCACTTTGGTTCATAGTGATACTACATCTCTCAAGACTTAATCAGTTAATGTTAGTTGTTTGGTTTTTTGTAAAAGTATTCGTCTGCCTGGCGAAATCGTAAATTCTGTGAAGTTTTAATTTTGTAACGTCATTCAATGAGTATCTGACAGTATCTCCAGGTGCTCTAAGCCTTGTTCGAGCAAGTGCAGGGCAGTCGCAGAGTAAGTGCTCTAGTCTTTCTTCCCTTTTTGGTTCCTGGTACATATACCATTTACAAGTGTTCTCATTTTAAGTGCATGATGATGACAGTGTCCAGTTGTAATCCCTGCCATGAGACGGCAGCTATCCCTGGATAGAGATTGTAAGAACTCTGTTTTGGTCTTATTATTAATATTAGGCCAAAATATTTTTGTTTTTAAGCTAATGTCAAGCTGTACCCAGCGTATGATAGCTTTTGTTAACATACAGATGTCCACTTTTGAATTAAAGTATTGCATATGAACTCCAATACTTAAAGGTAATGTAACCAGAGTCGCTACTTGTTCGTCTGTCATTTCGTTACCGATGATGCCTTGATGTCCAGGTACCCAGTTTACATTTTGGGAGTAGCTTGGCACAAACGATTTACATTTTCGTATCAGGTTTCACAACTGTAGCTGCCGTAGATGTAGAGTTATAACGTTTAAAGTGTGTTTATTGTATAAGAGCTGCCTTGCCACGTTGTCTTATTCCGTCCAATTTCGTCAAATGCTAAGCATAAGCACATACATTATAGCACCAAATTTCAAAGCTTCTTCTATCATAGGAGTCGAGACATAGTGGTTTCTTGTATGGAGTGTTCCACGCCCAGTGGTCTTATCCCGTCTACATTTTATGAGGTGCTTAGCAAGTGCAAATATATCCTAGAACTGAGTTCCTAAACTCTTTCATTCACAGATCTCCAGATATTGTTAAGTCTTTTTGTTGAATGGAATGTGCCACGCTGCTCATTTTTATCAAAAAAAGTGTAGCTTATGTTGCTCAGAGATAGTGTAGCTTCCTATTGGCAGAAAAACTTTAAGAAACAGTTTCGGTGATCAATGGTAATATACTGAGTGTAAATGGAGCTCGATATCGAAAAATAATTAGAAATTTTTTGTGGAGTCAATTCGAAGATATATGTGCAGAATATGTGGTTTCAACAGGACGGTCCAACATGCTATACAGTAACGGAATCATTTGATCTTTTGAAGGAAAGTTTAAAAATCGAATAATTTCTCGACAGACGTAAATTAGCCACCGCGATTAAGCACTGCTGAATTTCTTCTTATCGATTTTCTTGAAGAGTAAGATTTATGCGGATAATCCTCAATCTGCAAATCGAGCAAATATCACTATCATCATTATCCGAAAAGGATATTCAAAATTTTGGCAAAAGATTGTCACCCTGCTGAGCTAGCAGAGTAGGTCACTTGAACGACATTATTTTGATTTTCGAAAAAATATGCAGCAATTACTCCACCACACTAAAATCCTCATCGTACAGCAATTTTTTTGTTGGTTTTATTGGCTTTTCAAACAATTTTTGACGATTTTCTTCAGCCAGAATAACACAGTTTTGTTGATTGGCATATCCGCCAATTTCAAATTGAGCTTCATCGGTGAAGATAATTTCCTTGAACAAGTTTTTACTACTTCTATTTTTTCTATGGCCCAATTAACAAATGGCCAACGTAATACGTCCCAGCTGGCTACGCCTTCAGATGAAGATCTTTGTGTAAAATATTGAGCTAAGCTGTTCGTTTGAAATTAATTTGCTGCGAATGTCGCTGGAATATTTTCACTTAAACAACTTTTGCTATGATAAATTCTACTTCTCTGATCTAGAACAAAACCAGTTTCTTTCTATTTATCAATGATAAGTTTAATAGCACGGTTTGTGGGAGTATTTTTTCTACCATTTTTTTAACAACATTTTCATCCAACTTCTGAATATCTTTCACCATATTTAAAATAAGTTTTAATAATGAAAACACATTATTCACTCGTTTTGTGATCCATTTTATTTAACTGGAATGTATTTACTTTGTGCCAAAAAAAAATTGGCGATGTTTAGTACTTGAAAAAAAAAAATGGCGGGAAGTTTAAAAAGATACTTCTATTTTGAACATACTTTATAATCTATCAGAAAATTCCTTGCGCTGTGGTGTCCTTAAGATTGTGCCTAGCGCATACAAGAGACTGATCATCTCCTAAAAAACAGTCAAGTCAAAAATCGTTTACAATCCACTCTCAGATTTAATTTTTTTTGAATAAAATGAACAAATCATTTTGATGACAAAACATCATGTGATCGTATAAATTGTGTTAAGTGTTTAATAAGCAGAGCAATTTACTTTGCCGTAAAGACACACACACACACATTAGGAGTCAACTGAACACCGGTCATAAATCATATTAAATTTTTTTAAATGTTTTTTCTCCTTTTGTTTTCTTTTTTTTTTTTTTTGAATTGCAAAAAGCCAATATTCTCCAAATAGCTTGGAGTGGCAATTTATTAACAGCACGATTTGTACTTCAATTTTATTTTTTATCTTCATCACCTCGTGCTGAGCGAAAACAACCAGCCACCCGTCGTTGCTAGTCACCAAACGTTAGGAGCTAGCGCTCACCTTAGATCAGAATAATGTTGGTTGTGCTGCTGTTGCATGTCGTTTGCATTGAAACAAGCAAAACTAATATATCAACGCTATAAATCATAAAAACACCGTTGGCACTAAACATCTGCGCATCCGGGCCGAAAGAGAGAGCGCACTACAATCGGCGTAATACGCTGCCTCTATTGCATGCTATGATACGCAGGAAAGTGCAAAGGTAGATGTGACCAGCAGTTAGTTTATACAGGATGCTGAACTGAAGAGGATAAAAAGTTGATATAAAAAAAACGTAAACGAATGAAGATGAAAAATAAAAACACACAGTTCAATCGATTTTTATCTGGCATCGCATAAATCGTTTGCCACATGAACCGCAAGCAAAATACAAATATAAATTTAGATACGCTCTATACAAATACACAAACAATCAAGCACGCACACACACACACACACACATTGAGGATATGTTTATGCATGCAAGAGCACTAACTCATAAAAGGATTGAAAACTCACACACATGAGTACTGTGCACTTCTAATCGTCCTAATGGCGTAGGTTAAACACCAAACACAAAAAATTCGTATAAAAAGTAAGGAAGTCTTATAGTTAAACCACAATAACTTTTACGATTGTGTTGGAAGAAATAGAAAGGCATATCAGCCTTCATTCATTACTCTATTTCTGACGATATTTAGATTCATTTTTATTTGCAAAATCATGAGTATATGACATTCATGAAATGAAGAAAAAGCAGAGTTCAAAAAATTTCGAACAAATTTTTCAAACATTTAGGAAATCATGAGAATAAAAATGGTTTATAAAAATCTCATGCAATAAAATCCAAAAGGACAAAGTTTTAGTAAAATGAAATCTAATGCAAAGAATTCCTTTCACATGTGTGATATTAAGTTACATTCATTTACAATAATAACGCTTAAAATAAATTTTGGGTATAGGACTTGTCACGCCCTATTCTTAAAATATAGCCATATTTTGCTTAGTACCACTACGAACTATTTAAATAATGTGTGAAACTTAGTTCCAATATCTTAAATAACTTGCTCATTAAAGCATTTCAAGGGTTTTATTTGGGCGGTAGGGGAGTCTGTCGGGCCCCAAGTTGTAGCCTATGTTTCAAAATTAATCATAATATCTTTTTTTTTCCTGTTCGTGATCGACAGACGCAGCTTAGGCGACTTAGAAGGTCAAGCTAATAAAGAATATATGTACTCTTCTAGATCTACCAACCTCTTTTTATATAATAAATCAACATATGTATGCATTACCATCCATTTTATAAAAAAAATTTAAAACTTTGTAAATGATGACATAAAAATCTCATCTCATACGTAATAAAAATCCCATGTGACAAGATCTTATTCTATTCAAATCACATGTTATACTTAAACTGATAAATTGTCTTAAGACAAAAATGTTATGAAAAATATTATGGATAGTAACCTTTTGGTAAAAATCACATGAGATAATATTTTACATTTTTTGAAAATAATTTATTTTATTTAAGTTAAAGCTTTGTGCCTTTATTAATACTTTAGGGTTGTTGGCTGAAGTAGATGGGTTATCCTTCGCATATGAATGTGCTCATGAAATTTACTTAATCTGTAAGTAATTATTCCTAAAATAATTAAAATATGCTCATGTGCCACAAGTGCCGTTGGCAAAACGCAAATTTTTCGCTCATGAGACTCTTACGAAAAATGCACGATAGACTCCTAAGACTAAGAGACATTTAGTTTGGCTACTTCCAATATTAAAAATTAGCTAAACGGTGAAAATATCCTTACACTTCTTTACACATAAAATTTCTTTGAGCGTATTTACATTCAAAGTTCAATATTTTTCTTCTGCTACGTATATGTATGACCATATACATATAAGCCAAATCAACCAAATGTATTCAACGTTTTCAACATACAAACTACAACTCGTACAACAACTAAATAACCAGTTAACGTATTTGTATGAGCTCAGCTCAAAAAATGGTATCTACAAAAAACAAAGCAAAAATTCGCTAGCTACCGTACAAATAAACCGAAACAAAATGCACGGATGCGCGGGAATATTTTAATTTCCTTTCGTTCGACAGTTTAACAACGCAACGGCTACGAAAGGTTACAGCGAAAAAAAAAACAGCAACAATGGAAAAGTAGCAAAGTTCCCAATTCAAATAGCAGTACCGCTACCGCTGTTACTATCGTGTTCTCCTGTTTTTATAGCTACTGCGTTTCAGCACCAAAAAACATTTTGCATTTCGTCCTGTTTCTAATTTCATTTTTGTGTCCTGTTATTGCACCTAGAAACTGCATGCTTTGATTTAAAAATAAGCTTAACGTTTTTTTTTTTTGTTTTGTTGCTTTGATGTTACTGTCAGTGATGGTATTTTCAGTACATATGTACTTTCTTTAGTATCAACTTACGGCTCAAAAAGTTATTTCTTGTACTGAGCATTCTTTAAACTTATTCTGAAGGGATTGTTTAAAAATAAGCCTCGACAAAACAATACAAAAACACATCTTATTACGATCTCTCACGCTTTCTGGTATAAATATTTTTACAACTGTTTTTAGAAGTGGACAGCTTTCTAGAAGTTAAATCTTCCTGAGTTTCACTTAGTTTTCTTTAGAAAATAAAAAAGTTCAAAAGAGATATAGTAAGAACGTAATATCTTTCAGTACTAAAATAAAATACAAAAGACCAACAGATACGGGCTTAAGACTGCAAGAGTGTTCAGTAGAATCGTTAAAGAAAAATATTATTTTCTACCGGTTCTACCTTTCGATACTACTCACACGTTACTGATGTTTTAATTTAGCACAATATAATGAAAATTATCGATGCTTTATTCCATAACTTCTAAGTTATGGCGGTAGGGCAAATGCAGCTGATTTCGCCGAAATTGAATATCCACGGCATTTTAAATTTTCAATTTGGTTTAGATGACCGACGTTTTTAGCGGATTCACGTTGGTTGCAGTCATTGTAATCCGATTCGTTAGAAAGGATGCCATGAAAAAGCGAAGTGTGCTTATGCCATATTTTTTGTTGTTTTGTTTGTTGTCCTTCAAGTTTTGTTTGTATTTACTTGAAGTGCAGAGTTTATGAATTTTAAAATAAGTATTACAAATACTGGTAAGCTGAATGGAAGCGGTCGTCGTACAACAAGCACAGGAAGCTTTCATAAGAGATTTCATGAATATTGTAGATTTTCAATTTAGCGTTGTTCTTTAGTAGCATCCACATGATATTTCAAATATTTATACCAATTGAAAAGTAGATTTGAAGCTATTTCATAAGCTTATTACAGATAACATAGTTAAAGTATTCTAAAATAAAATGCATAAAACATTATGGGTTTGAATTTACCTATTTAAGTTAAAAATTTATTCATAGATCCCTTAAGGCCATAAAGCCACTCATGGGCTTTGACAATTTAAAAAAAATTTTTTCAATATGAATTTTTTTTTTTCAAACATACAACTATATCCAGATTAAAGAGATAATAATTCTTAAGGAAATCACATTAATATCAATTAGCCACACCTGCAAATAATCGGCCTATCTCAATATCATAAAGAATGTTGAAAAATAAAAAAAACAGAAAACAGATGTTGCACGCTGCCGCTGACAACACACAAAGTTTCGCATTCCTTAAGTGTGTGTCCTTTGAAAAACCATTAACAAATTTAAGCATAAACCCAAATCTATTAAAGTCTTCTGTGCGGCCAATTTCACAAACATCTTGCATATCATATCGCATTGTCACAGTGACCGAATTTTTTCTTTTTCTTCTTTCACAATAAACACTGAGGCGTGTTGTACAGTGGGCAGAGAACTTATATAAATCAATCATTTAAAAAATAAAATTTAATAAAACTTTATTAGTGGTACCAGTGGCTTCGCAGGAGAACGCCCTCATTCCGTTGTTTGTTTTTATCATAATGAAATTAATAAACTCATTCTATCTTCTCTTTTCAAAAATATCAACGAAAGATCATTTGAAATAGAGTTTGTTCTTCGAACTTCCAAGCTAAATACAAACAGTACAAATGAGAAAAACGAAACAAGAAGCAGCATAAGTAACGAAAAATCGAATAGCAATTTCTACGTGAGGAGGAGCTTAATTTAAAAAAAAATTTATACATATTTTACTTAAAAAAAAAAAACATAAAAAAGTATGCAATAGCCTTCTTTAGCCTAAATATGTTATTTTAAAAAATAAATTATTAAAATCGGTTCAGTAAATTTGACGCCAAAGCGTTACAAACCATTTCCATACAAACAATTTGTATATGCGTAAATAGCATAAATGGATGATATTTGAAATTTCGTTTAACTATGGAGTACGCAACACATTAACGGGCATGATTTAAGTAACTCAAGAAATTAACTTGAAAATGAACTGGTCAAAAACCCCGCATTGCTTACACGAGCGCAGAGCATAAGTTTCCAGTATATGAGAGTATTCTAATCTTTAAAATTAAGATTCTGTCGGACATTTTTCTCTAAAATATGGCAGCACTTATTTGAAAATTATCTTGACTTAATCCTGTATATTCGTATTGTACTTCATATACTGTACAGCTTCTCATACCTTAAGTTTTTCCGATAACAGCACGTTTGGTGTATACATAAACTTATTGTGAAGTTAAATCAGATCCAAGAGGCTCTCAATTGTGGCAGTATAGTATGATTTCATTGTTCGTATAGTCCGTCTCAACGCAAGCGATTCGCTGAACATTTCCAAACTTATTCTTAGTTGTAGAAACATGCTGATGACTATTTGAAAAAAAAAAAAAAAAATTCACAAAATTTATCTCTTTATAAGTCTGCATTTTACTACTGTGCATTGTCCTAAAAGCTAAATATTTTTGAAGCAGACTATTTGTATCATTTATTTTTTGCTGTTTAGCTCCAGTTTTTCTTTCAATATACGACAGTGCAGATAAGTGATAAGATTCTGCGAACAGCACAGGAAAGGACTTTTGGGGATTTGTATCGTTGTCATGAAGGTAGCAGGAAGTGCTTGCAATCACCATCATCTTACTTAGCCAGCATTGTCCTACGATATAAATGGAGGAGGGAAATGGAAAGATTTTATCATGCGACATAAAGCACAAAACATGAAAATCCATTTTATCATCTTATTATATTTTTTCTTGTATTTTCGCACCTTGTTTGTTTATTTTATCGACGTGCTTTTAACTTCTTTTTTTGTTATGTTGTATCATTTTTTTTCTTTTTTTTTCTTTTTTTTTTCTTTTTTTTTCTTTTTTGACCTACAATCTCCTCTTAAAAAAAAATTTTTACCGGTAAGAGAAATTGTTGATCTTTTGTATGAAGAGGAGTCTAGCACGTGGTAAGGCTTAGATGTGCATATTTTTTACTTAATATCAAGTAGTAGCCGTGGACAGTAGAAAATGTGTCAAATATAAGATGTTAATGAAAGACAGTAGCGTACGAAAACTAAATTTTGATAAAAAACTTGTGACATCGCTGGCAATGGGATATCAGTTCCGTAGATTGGAAAATTTAGTCCTATCAAATGATAGGCAGTTCTATCAAATGATAGGCAGTTGTTAAGTTGTCTTTCAAGGTGGCATATGTTTAGTTTGGAGTTAGCTATGTAATATTCTTATTCATTTAGCTACCTAAAAAAACGTCACTTCACGTTTCACATTCAGACTTTCGATTTTGTCCTTATGAAGTTCAAATTTCGCAAAAATTTAAGCTTCTGAATCGACTGATGATTCAACAAAGCAAAATTCAATTATCAAATTTTGCTCTTTTCCTTGATGCTTCGGGTAAGCATAATATACCGCCACTGCCTGTCCTTGCATAATGTCTATTGAAGAACAAAAAGTTTGTGGTTACAACAAATAATTCAATGTCCTGTGATAGCAGGTAATTTCCTCTCTAGTGGATTATGAGCCTGTTGCTCGTTCGTTGCTTGGACATGGAAATTGTTTGTGATAATTATGCAAAGTCTGTTGGAATATGCTGTTAATAAAAAGAGGAACAAAACATTCAGAGACAGCAGGAACACGCTCACAATAATTCCATATTAATTTAATAGCTTTTTAGTAAACTTCCGATGTTTTTGAAGCTGTCAAAAAATAGAACAATGAGCTGAGTAATATAACTTCAATCGTGTTGTTTTCAAAACTCAAACATAACAATAAGGAAACCTAGCACCAAATGCTCAATTTCATTGAAACTAAGTAATATTTTCAACTTTCGAGTTATTTGAAAGAAAGTTGTATCAATCAGTGATTTTTGGTGCAATTGTACTTTTTCCGGTACATTTGCGCCTTGAAAAATCATCGTAAGTACACTCAAAAAGTTTTCAGTACACTCGGTACTTTTGGCTCATTTTTTATGTTAGTCGAACTTTCAGCACATTTTCAGTAGATTTTCGGTAAATTTGGACCTGTTTTTTTTTTGAAAATAAAAAAAATAGAGATAGTAAATCGCAATATGTAGGTCGCCATTTTATAATATACTGTGAAACACATCTAATTTTGATAGTGTTTTTGAAATGCCTAAATTGAGGATCCTTTTGTTTTTAGAAATCCTTACATTTATATAAAAATTTTCTTAATTTTATAAATTAGGGTTCAAGTACATTTAAAAATATCGATTCAGTACATTTTCACAAAACCCATATGCCAGCACTGTATCCGGTTCATTGAAATCCTTAAAATAGAAATCTTGAAGCACACACTTGGTTTCTGTAGTCAATGTAGGTCAGAAATTTCAAATAATGATATGGATGTTTAACCCTCCTGAGTACGAGACTTGGCGACCTTAGCTACTTAAAAATGCACCATTTTTTTATAACTTTATTTCATTCTAGTCATAGTACATTCTTATGTTTTCGGAGTCGCTGATTACGAATATGTTGGCCGAATTCCAAAATTCAATATGGCTGATTCAAGATGGCGGCCGTGTACACGTGACTTTTCAAAAAAAGGCCATATCCGTCATATTGAATTTTGAAATTCTGATAAAATATTCGTAATCAGCGACCCCAAAAACCCCCGAGTAAAAGTTTTCAAACTGATTTGAACATTTTTTAATTACTTTTTAAAAAGTTTTTCAATACAAGCAATACTATGAAATTTTCAAGAATTTTTTCCAGCATTTCGACAGATATCTTGCCAATGGCAGCTGTAATGTTGTCTTCCCGGACTGCAATTGTGTGCCTGTATACAAGAGACTTACGTAGCGCCACAAAAATAGTCTAGTGGCGTCAAATCGCATGATCTTGGACTGCTCCAAAACGTGAGATTATTTGCTAACCAAACTCGTATGGTATCGCATGCCGTGTGGCATGTGGCACCGTCTTGTTGAACCCACATGTCAGCCAAGTCCAATTCTTCCATTTTGAGCAAAAACAAAGTCGGTAATCATCGTACGGTACCTTGCTCCATTGATTGTAAAGTTGCGATTATTCATTATTTTTGATGCCGCCGGCTTAGAAATCCTTAAAAAAACAGTGCATTTTTCAGGATGCATTGGCCGCTCTTGAACTGCCTCTGGCTGCTCTTCAGACCAAATTCGGCAATTCAATTTGTTGACGTACCCAAAATCAGCATAGTCTCTGAAAAAAATGTTCACATTCACACAAAATTCACACATTTCTCACAGAGCACGAATTTTCTAATAAAATTCAAGGATATGCAATTATGCCATACTCGTAGTGTATGAAATTTCTTTTATTATTGGCAGAGTGAACATTTTTGCATTGAATTTTTGTCAGTTTCACTACCATTTAACGTTGAAACTCCACTTCGTTTAAATATCTAATGGTTGTAGAAGTCACATGCCCATATCAACAAGCATTTATTGAATCCGAAATTCAAATTTGAATGGCGACGCTTTCAATTTCCATTATAGTCAAATATTTTTTAATGCAAATTTTAATTGAAAAATTTATTTTTTTTTTACACTATTAAAGGTAAAACACTTTTATAATTTGAACAGTCCATTACTAAAACGACACAGAAAGCATATCTTAAATATGAAAAAATTAATAAAAGCAGTATAATATGGAAACAAATTCAATGAACTTAAGCTAATTAATTAAGCTCATTTAATGTGACTCAATGGTTACGAAACATATTTCAATTATATAATATAATAATTATTTAAGTAGGAAACACCTCAGTCAAGCACCTATAAAAATAGGTATCAAAGTCCTACTTAACATTTTTTGAAAATAAATTGTGCAACTAAACCTTCGACTTTTTATGAAGAGCTCATGCAATACATTGAGTACGAAATTTTTAGTGAAATTATTTTCAACTAATAAGCAGGTGTTTACTGCAATGACTTTAATTGTCAGTTGATTTTCATGCCCATTTTGTTAGTAGTAAATGTCATGCACACAGCCGTACACCGAAAACTAACTCATTTACACACATAACACATTGTACTGATCATCACCCAGTAAACATTTTTAAGCGCGGATGATTCATATATCAAGCGCCTATAAGATGGTTTTATTCGCAAGCCAGCTGATATACCGATGAATCTACTAGTCTGAGAGGCAGCGTTGCATTTTCCAAGTCCATTTCCTCTCGCTTTATTTAAATAACTATTTTTGCTCAAAATTTTAGTATTTATTTGAAACTTTAAAGCTATAAAATGTGGGTCAAATCTTGTCATATTGAAATTTTTCGTGCATGAAATCGATATGTTTTCATCTGGTCTACAACTTTGGTTTGTGCACAATTTCCTACTTGTGGCTTACTTTCCGAGTTATTGAGCGAAACTTTTTTCCTCAGCCTGGTGAGTGCCGCTTTTTTCCATAATTAATTTTACTTAAGCTATGAATTTTAAAACAAAAAAAAATCTTGAATTAAACTGAGCAGCACACGTGCTGTTGATTGAAAGTCAGATAATCCTATCTAACTTACATCCATAAGCCTTCAAGAATATTGCATCAAATTGCTTTGAAATACACTAAATTTTTGTATTCTATAAAATATTTTTATTTTAATAATAATAATTTTAATAGTTTTATTATTCTATAAAAGTAAAATATTCATCAATTGGACGATGAAACATTCAATATTTTCCCAAATTTTGGCTGGGCAATTCCAGGACTTATTTTTCCAGAATATTTTGTTAATCAGTGAAATTTTGCACGTGTCACAAGCTGTTGTGGCAACAAAAATGTGGCAGCAATTGACCGCAAGCGTACTACTGGGGAGGACAATAGCGGATGCGGCAGCGTCAGCGGTTATGCAATGTCATTTGAAATTATTGCAGCGCACTAACACATACAAACACTAAAACATATTAATGCATAGTTGCATGACTGAAAATTGAATAAAATTAAAAAAACAACTATGTACGCGAATGTATATTAAAATTAGTAAAAATTGAATTTTAAATGAAAATTTCATTTTACATCATGCGAAATGCCAGCGTGCGTTCATCACACGTAACAACTAGCAACGTGCCAAAGCAACAGCAACATTGACAGGCTATAGAAATTAGCGGTTTATGATGCTGTCTAACAAACCTACGCCAATGCACGCAAAACTGCACACGCATGCAAAACTCTGTGATATATCACATGGGTGGTACGTTGCCAGTGTTGGCGGCATTAAATATGTACATATGTATATATTGCCTCATGTTATGTAGTTAATGGCTGAAATTTTCTACACTGAAATTTGCTAAATGAAAACAAATGTTCTTTGAATTGGATTGTCAAAACACAAATAGCTTTTTAGTTGCACGGCTGAAATATTTCATGAGTAAAAGTTTCATATTGTTTAAAGTGATTTTTCTCTCATGTAATATTTAAGTTTTCATCCCATACACATTTCTCTCATATGTGTTTGAAAAGATTTTGTAGTAATCAAATGTTTGACCATTGCATGACTCAAAAATTAAATTTAAAACACAAAATCTGCATATAAAAAATTAAATAGAAAAACGACCTAAGGTACAAATTCCTTTTAAGCAAATTTGTCAACCACATTCTTAAGCACCAGCAATTTGTATATGAACGTTAAAGCATATTGATTTCAAACGGAATGAGCAATAAATTCATTCCTACTCTTTAAGCACACGGTTTTCTCGACTTCTTGGTTGGAAATCCTTTAAGCAATGAAAGCCTGGATTGGTTTCCATTACACAACAAATTTGCCTGGTGCTAAACGTGTCAAAAAACATATTTTACTAGATATAAATCGTGTTCATTTATCCAAAAATGTCACAGCACTTAAGCCTACATTAAAAATATTCCAAGGACCAAATCATTTTCTAACAAAGAATTCTTGGCTCTTATAGCAAAATCGTGTTAGGTGGTTATGGTATTGGGTATTATGATATAGTGCGCTATAAAGCATTTTTTGTTTTTCAATATCTATTTTATTTCAATTTGTTTATAATCACATGTCTGAAAACTGCTGTTGCATTGAACACATGCGAGAAAAATTTAATGTTACATAAATAGCATAAGGTTAAAGGAACTTATGAGATGTTAAATATTTATCTATAGGATCTGGTGTAAGCTGAGACCGATTTTAATATGACCCAAAAAAGAAGTGCCACGTTACAAATAGATAAATAGAAAAACATTAATTTTGTTTCGGCGCAATATTATTTACGGTATATAAAGGGCTTCGGGTTAACTTCCGAAGACTTCGTCTCACCCTCATTCTGTTGTATCCATTTCGTCTTTATGAAATGTCGTGGACCTCTAGCTTTATGCTTTCTTAGTCAGGCGATTATTGAAAATAATCTTTGCTTCAAACTTTTACCTTTTAGTCATTCCCATTGACTAGCGAGCGGGAGCGCCGTAAGAACAACAGTTATATCAGCGATGAAATTTGCTCCGCGACAAGCAGAAAGTGCGTCAGTCTAAACATTGTGGTACTGGGTTACTGGCAATAAAATCTCAAGATACTTATATATCATTACAATTTTTTTTGTGTTAGATCTTCTCTCATCCCACTTTGAGATTTTTTAATAATCAATCCTTTAAGAACTTTAATGACACGTGGCTTGAAAGGTGTTACAACCGAATGCAACTTAAACTTCATAAAATTTTTCTGTCATGAGATCTATACGACATTAAAATGTTTTAATGTAAAATTTTGCAAAAATTGAATGAAGTTGGGGAAACATTCTAAGACTATTCATTACACTTGTCTATCAAAACATGAATTTAAATCCTTCAAGCCATTTACCTATTCCACTTGCAAGAGGTTTTGCTATAGTCGTATGTTTGAAAATTGAATGATTCAGAAAATTCAAGAGAAAAAAATTCAATGATTTAAAAATTTTTTAATACAAAACATTAAGAATAATTTAATTTTAAGCTATTGTTTTACTATCACTGACTCATTAAGGATTGCTTTAGATATATTTTGGTCGTAAACGAAGTTTACAAGAAATGGTAAGCCTCAGCGAAAGGTTTTGTAAAATATTGCTGGAGATGCATTACATTCGACTTTAGTGTATTAGCATGACACGATCATCACATGATTTAGCATAGAAGGTTTGTTTTCCTATGCGATTTTGTGTTATGAAACTTTTGTGACATAACATCTCCTTAACATTAAAGTATCTCTTTTGAAGATTTTTTTATGAAAAAAATATGCTCAAATGTAGTTCAGCCAGCAAGCACATTTTTTTTTAAATTAAATGTTTTCTTCAAAGCTATTTTCCAATCATAGGTCCAGGTGCAGATGCGGAAAATCACATCCTTTAAAAAATTCGGTCGTAAGCTTACTATAGAGGTGAAATCAGAATGGTTTTGTGTGCACTTAAGAGAATAGTCGTAACAATAATTTATGTAAAATTTTTTTGATTTGTCGATTTCACTAGACTATACATATTATATAATAACTGCCTGTTTAGAAATTGCGCGACTCAATCAAGAGAATTAAAAAATTCATTATATAGAATTAATACAATACATGATATACAATTAAGTCATGATATTGATGAGAACAATATTTATGTAACTAAAATCATGAGAAAAAATAATATCGTTGAGAATATAATTTAATTAAAACTCTCATGAGATATCTAGAGTTTATTTTATTAGATAAATAGTCTATCAGAAAAGATTTAAGAGTATCAACATCAATGATGCTAAGGAATTCGCAAGTCAGATATAATATATTTTTCTCATAACATAAAATATAAAATAATATATAGAAGAATTTCATTTAATAAAATTCACATGAGATATTTTTGTTAAAGAATTCATAAGTCAGATGCAAAATATTTTTCTCATTAAAGCAACAGAGGTAATAAATCTAACTTTATCAATTATAATCTGAAATACATAAGATCAAAGATTTTTAGTCTTGTAGAACTCTTTGGAGAACCTTAAAATATTTTATTTAAATTTATTTCATGAGAATTCAATTGCTTAGAGTTTGTACCAACTTTTTTCTGTTAAGTCTTATTTTAAGAAATATTAACGTTACAATAATTGGTTATCATGAGATTCTCTTCAGTTTTTCTTATAAATTTTTAATTTCTATTCTGAGGAGTTTTCAAGCAATAACAATAGATGATAGAGTAAACACTTTTTACAAAAGTAAGAGTCTATGGAGTTGTGGGGAATGTGGAAAAACCAATGAGACTTTCTTTATCAAAAAATAAAAAAAGGTTCGTACTGGTCTTAGCATCACACAAAACTTTCGACTCATCAAATTTATCGTTTAAATAATTGTGAGACTCAAGAAAATTTCCATTCAAAAGAAAAGTTTCCATGTTTGTCAAATAATAAAAAAAGGAAGCAGTTGCTATCCTTATGCGAAAGTTATGAAAATGTAAAAGCAGCTTCCTTGCTGTTACAACACACAACAGCAGGTCTAAAACTTTTAGCAGTAGCCGCAACCAAAGCAGCAGCATCATCATCACCAACAACTTTTACACCAACAAAGCATAACTTGCAATGTCAAGTAACAATAAAAATGTTGGTGCAATGAATTCACGTTGCTACTGGTGCTGACAGCGTTGCCAATGCTTTGAATTATGATAAAATTAATGTTGGTGTTGATAATGTTGCCACTTTATTCTACGATGCAACTGCTGATGATGGTGCTGATAGTGATGAAGTTTTTGTTAGACCTACGATGAGAGTTTTTGTGTGCGTGTGTGCGCTTATTTTGCAATTGACCAACAATGCAAGTCAACAGTCTACTTACTTCCATTATATTCTTCACTATTAAAGTTTTTTTTTTGCTGATAGTTCTGTTGTGACAGATAAGACTGTCACAAAAGTGTTTAAGTGCAGAAATGTAGAAAGAAGGAAATGGAGTCTAAAAGAAGATATGAATATAGAAGTGCTCAAGTGCCTGATACGCAGTGAAAGATGAAAAGTTGAGGGCTTTACTGGCGCATACTATCAAATATATGTTTTGTTTGTGAAATTGTTGAAATAAGGCTTTGATCATACTATTGAGGCATCAAACTTCAATTTGCATTATTTTATTGCCTGCATTAAAATGCCATCCTAGAAAAAAATTCATTTATTTTCACTTTGCATTTGTTTTTTTACCTGAACCAATAGTTGCGTGGTGATCCTGAAATGATATAAAATACACAAAACATGACTAAATTATTGACATACTGATATGCACCCAATTGAATAATAGAAACTTTTGTCACAGTTTGCTTAACAAAAATCATTCAGAAATGTTGATATTGTTATATGCTTAAAAGTTAAAATCAGATGGAAATGAGTTCACAATTTCGTTTGGATATTACAGCATAAAAAGTATTTAACTTCTCCTTTCGTTTTTAGTTTTATTTGCTTTATATGCTAAAACAACATTTATAAATAATTAATTATTTTTTACTGCAACTTTCAATAAAATAACGTTGTTTATTTTTCCTCAGAATAAAATAACATTTACGACAAAAACAACTCTTGCCACTCTAAACATATGAAAAAATGCCACACTTTTTTTGTAAAGAATCATAAGGGACAACTGTTTTCATGCAAGTGTTTCCAAATTGATGAGCAGACCAAAATTCTTAGCATTTGTTAAGCAATCTATTGACTTCGGCCTAATTGACTTAGGTATAGAGAAATACGGCACTGGCTACATAGAATCATCATTTATTTCCATATTTTCTGCAGATTAGTTTAATTTATTTTCTGTCCTTTTTTCAATGAAAAAGTTATTATTGAAAACTACACTACGCTCATATCCGTGACACCAAAAAACAATTTTATTGCACTGTGATATTTTAGTTACAAGACGATAAGTGGTATGCAAATTTCTATGCATATGTCTAACGAAAGATATATTTTAAAATTAGTTGGTATGCATTAGAAAATATCAGAACTATGTCCTCATTTAATGTATAGACAAAATGAATTCAACTGAATAAACTTCATATCATCACCAGATATGTAAAACGATCATTATTTTATTTATAAACTCAAAAAATTAATAAAAAAAAAGTTTTATTCATGAGTATAACCGCTTATAGAGCGAACTTATCATGACAAAAAGGACTTGACTTAATTTGCGAATATCATACTCATGATTGAATTGATTCAAGCCCAGTTTTGGGTGTATTTTACCTTTTGACTTGCTTTTGTACCTACTATTGACCTGACAACGTTTCTGGGCTTAAAAACTGATATTAATCGCGTTTTTCATGAACTATTATAATGTTTAAACATTCAAAATTATGCAAAAATTTACTTAAATTGCGAAGCCCACTTAGCATTAGCTTTAAAACTTCTTTACCAAATGTAGAAAGTTCACCTTTAAACTTACTCCAGACTAAACATTTTTGAAGTGCAAGAAATTATATTCTACGACTGTTTTAGGGCTGAAGATCACGCGTTTTTTATCACTTAATCGATCATGTAAATGTCACTCCTTATTCGCCATTTTGTTTTATGAAGTAGCAAAGGTTTTAAATTTATTCTATGTACATCTTCAACAATATTACTTAGTTTGAAGAATGTGGTCGCCACATTTTTAGTGTAAGTTTTTTGACACATCACGCCTGATTCGTAAGATGTGTCAACGTTACAAATGATCAATACGGTTTGCCATTTTGCCATAAATAGACTAATAAACAAACAGCGCTTGCAAATGATTGAATGTTATTGTCAAAATTCATGCTCTGTGAGAAATGTGTGAATTTTGTGTTAATGTGAAAATTTTCTTCAGCAACGAAGCTCACACAGATTTGCCGAATTCGGTCTGAAGATCAACCGGTGACAGTTCAAGAGTTGCTAATGCACCCTGAAATTTGCACTGTTTCGTGCGGTTTGTGGGCCGGCGGCAATATTGGACCGTACTTTTTCAAAAATAATGAAAACTGCAACGTTACATTCAATGTGCCATGCGATGATTATCGACTTTTTTTTTGCCCAAAATGGAAGAATTGAAATTGATTGACATGTGGTTTCAACAAGACGGTGCCATATTCCACACTGCACGCGATACCATGGACCTATTGTTTGGCGAGTTTCGTGGGCAATTAATTTTACGAAAAGTCTATGTGCCGCGAAGATCATATGATTTGACCCCACTAGACTATTGTTTGTGGGGCTACGTGAAGTCTCACTTGTATAGGGGCAAACTAGCCACAATTGCACTCCAGAAAGACAACATTACAACTGCCATTGATGAGATTGCTTCAAATAAACATTTCATTCAGTATTGCTATTTTCAATTTTGCAAAGCCAAACGCTTACAAAATCATCCGTTACAATTAGTACTTCACCGAAACGATTTTTGGATTATCGTATCGTCCTCGTAGTGGCGCCAAGCTTATCGTTTCCTACTCGTTCTTGCACGAGAAATTTTTAATCTGTATCGTTATCGTTTCGTTCTCGTCTCGTTATCGCCGATAATTCTCGGTTATTCTCGTTCACACTTTTAAATATATATGTATATACACCGTTGCGACGAATAATTCTTTTTGCAAAACAAATTACATTTGAAAGGTTCGAAGCCCAGTGAGATCGTAAAGGCGTTAAAATATCTTAAAGTCAACAAAATTTTTGTGTATCGTACTATAGCGTGATTTAGGAATACTGGAAGCTTTAAAAATTTGAAAAAGTCCGGTCGCAAAAGTTTCGTAAGAACTCCAGAAATGGTCAAAAAAGTGCATGAGCTAATACGTCGAAATTGTGCTATTTCGGGAAGAAAGATCGCCAAAGACATAGGTGTGTGCCACAAAACGTTATTAAAAACAATTTTAATATGAAAACATTCAAAAAAAAGCGGACTCACGGCCTCAATGGGCGTCCAAAAATTATGAGAAGGAAGAGAAGTGAGGAACTCCTTCGACGGCACGCAAGTTGCGATATAATTTTTTCTGATGAAAAATTATTTCTGTTGCAAGACAGTCATAACGCCCAAAATGATAGCGTGTATGCAGCAAATATGGTTGATGTTCCTACTTATAAAAAAGCAGTTGAACGGTATCAAAATGTTACATCCGTTATGGTATGGGGGCGATTTCAGAAAAAGTCAAAATTCCTCTTCTTTTTATATAAAAAGGCGTAAATATTAACGCAAATTAATACTTGGAAAAAGTTTTGAATAAGCATTTGTTGCCAAACGCAACGCAGTTGTTTGGTAATGGACATTATTGCTTCCAGCAAGACTCAGCTCCAGCGCACAGGGCTAATGTTGTTCAGAGCTGGTGCAAAACGGAACTTCCTTGTTTTATCTCGTCAGATGAATGGCCGTCCTCTTCTCCAGAACTGAATTCGTTGAATTATTGTGTACTTATGTGTATGTGTTTATTAAAAATGTTGCGCAACATTTTTTTGAGCAAAAGTTCATTGTATATGCGCGTTCAATGTTCTAAATGTTTATCGTACGATAAAGAAGTGTTGATCGTGCGATAAACATTACATTATCGCCGAGAACGAGATATCGGCCATACCTTTCTCGTTCTCGCCCTCGGTCATGCGAGAAATAATTTTTTCAATATCGTTTCGTTATCGTTCTCGTTCTCGGTCACGATAACGATAACGAGAACGATATTTATCGGTTCTCGGTGAAGCACTAGTTACAATGAGATATCAAGAGTTGAATTGAAAATTTCAAGAAATTTTTATAAAGAAAAAAGTAGTAGTCTTTAATTTTTTAATATATTCCGCCCAAGTTAAGTTGGGTAAGTTTTTAACAGAAATGTTTATATGCATTAACTTAGATATATTGAGTTAATTGATATTAATCGGTTTTTCGTTATCCATAGCTACATATTTGATTTAACAAACTTTAGCAATATTGAATTTGAATAACTTTTATAATTTACAGTTTTCTCTACATTTTTATGAAATTAAAATTATTTGCAGCCAGATATTGGACTTGATCTTGACCTTCTAAGGATCATTGTAAATCTATTGATGATGTTATTGAAAGATTTTTCTAGTTTTTTTGAACTCTTATAAAAATATTTAATTCCAATTATCGTAAAATTACTACAAAATGTTTTTATTCATTTATTTATTTGATAAAACCTCTAGTTTTGTTCGAATTGTTTTACAATTTTTCATTTAAATTATCACAATATTTCCAATTGAATCGTTAATAGTTTTCAAATGGCTTTTCAAGAAACTCTTCAGAATGTTCTCAAAATAATGTACCTCAACAAGTACAATATAGAAATGCTCTGTAGTTCATTTGATTTCCACATTTTTTGCCAAACAAAACTTCATTTAGTTTTATATATGAGCTAAAACTGATGTGAGGTGAATGTTTTTTTTACTAAGTTTAAAACTTTTTTTGAGTATGTATCATGTCACTAAATCATATTATTTTCGTTACTGATTCATAGAAAAGTTGCCAGTTTTCAATAGTTATATGTTAATATATTATTTTAATATTCCTTTGTTGCTAAACAACTTTTTTTTAGTAAAACTTTTGTCGTTTATAGACGTTGCTCACTTTCTATCTTATTATTTTTTCTGCGAACAAATTTTTACAAACTTATAACAAACATTCGTTAAAAAAATTACGATATAATAAATACTTAACACTAGACATTGAAAACTAAATATGAACTATCTTATCTAAATAGTATAATAAATAATCGAAGATTAGTCCACCAAATTGCACCTCTAACGGCTTCACTTACGCGATTCTGAAAAAAATAATGAAAAAAAAATGATTAGTTGTGCTTTCTTTTAATTTGAATCGATTTGGGTAGATTGAAAGAAATTCTTAACATTAAGTGTCAGGTTTATAAGCGTTTTATAATTAAATAGCGTAGTTAAAGTTATCTCAAGAATGTGATTCCAGTTTGTTTTTTTTTTTAATACCTTACAGGCGATGTCATCGACACATTGCGCATGAAAATAAATTTAAACAGAATAATATCAAAACGTTTATATTTACACTTGCCAACAAAATTAGCACAACAACTTAAAATATCGAAACAAATTTTTGGTTAGTTTCCCTGAACTTAAGTTGAAAGTTATGATTTTGTTGAAAAACTTTACGGTGTTGAAAAATATTAAATAAGTCAAAAATTGCTCAAAAAGTTCGAAAAATGTTGAAATGTATTATGAAGTACTCATATTAAAACCATTGAATAAGTTTCAAAAAGTTCATACTAAACCGAAATAAATAAGACTCTGACCGATTTCAATACCAATTTGATCGCTTATAATGAATAACTTTTGACTCAAATAAATCTTAAAATAGTGTACGACGAGTACTCAAGACATCATTTCTAACTCCTCAAATCCAGAAACATCCAATCATTTTATACGAGTAGTACCGGCCAATACAATTTGCAGCGATTACACCGCATTAAAATGTCATCAGAATGAACAATGATTATTTTGTTAATTCGGTCAAGATAGTCAGACACTGACGACAGTTAATAATTCCAATATAGTGTGAATCATTAAAAAAAATATTTTACATTGTCATAGTCATTTACTGATAAATAACGAGCATTGCAATTTTATCAAATATAAAATATTATAATCTGCAAAAGACAAATGTTCGTAAACTCCTAAGCACTGCACTTGAAAAAGTTCAAACTGAACTTACAGAGGAAGCTATATTTAATAATGATATTACTTGTATGTCGATTGTTCTATGGGGACTTAACGTCTTCTTTAAATACACATTTGAATGCCATATAAGATTTTTATTTTTGAGAAATAATTTTTTTATGATTTCCATCAAAAATCATTCAGTACTTATGTATTCCCTTAAATCTTTTTGTGTAAAAAACTATTTTTATAAGAGACCGGCCAAGATCAAAACAATGAAATTTCGAGATATTCTCATATGTATATTGAAATCTATACCATGCTTTATCTTTCGACTATGTTTTTTGATTAAAAAAAATATTTTTTTTTTAACTGAAATATTACATTTTTTAAAATTATCTTTAATGCATAGATTTCAAAACCGACCAAGTCCATGAACTTGCTTTCAAAACCAAGTCCAGCAAAGGATCAGAACCCGCCAAATTTAAAGTTGTTTTCTCGAAAATATAGGCAGATGAAACTCGATGATGTTGTAACGTGTTTGAGTAAAAAATTTTTTTAAGCATTGTGTGGGAAATGCGTTGAATTGTTCAATGAAGATAGATGAAGATAAATCTTTTTCGTTGTTTCTCCAAAAGTTTTAAAGTGGTCTTGGCCGGTTTTGCAACTGTACGCCTCAAATTTTGAATTTCTTAAATAGCTACAATTTAAAAAAGGTTAGTCAAAAAAGTTAGCAAAGTTTTACCTTTGTGAAACTATAAATCTGATTTCTTAGGCTTGTCAATAAGATTTTGCTATTCCAAGATATTATTCATTTAACTATAGAATACGGCGTAAAAGTTATCGTTTCCAGAAAGCTAATGCTGTATCTCTTTTTTTTAAAATGTGTCTGCTAAAACACTTAGGAAAGTCAATTTCAAAGATTTAAACTTTGTTGATAAAAGAAGACACGCCCACAACCCAAACCTTCTCTTTTATGGCATTTTGTGTCACCAACTGTTGGTGCCCCTCCGAATTATTTTAGAATTTACTTCAATAGCATTGAACTAATAAATTTTTATGCAAGATGCCACGCCTATTTGTTCAACATACTTTTTATTGTGTACCATTTGGGTTTGCCAAATGTTCTTATTTTGAATTTGACTGTTTGACAGTTTTTATTGGTACGTGAGGTGCCACCGCCAAACATTTTTTGCATTTGGATGAAATTTGATTCATTTCCAGAAAAGGCGCTCTCTGTAAAGCATTTTATGGCGCTTCTTAGCTGGTTGCTGCAACGCCATCTTTTCCAAATTTGCCACATACCTCTTTGATAGTTTTTGATTGTAGGTGCGGTGATTTAATTATCAACACACAAAAACTCATTGTTACAACCAATCATGCAAACTTTCTCATGCTATCAAAGTATTAATCTCTCTTATGAGAGACACCAAATGCTTCCGTAACCAGAATGGTGAAAATCGCGTAAAATGTTCTCCACTGTTGCTTAGAATTCGTTGAAATAGCTCAACAAATTTCTACTTGTACGCGTATAATGGGTGCTGTCACGATCACTTGTGCAATTCCGTTCACTTCTATTGCAATTGGATTCTGATTTTTTTTTGTGTCAACTTTGGTAAAATGTACCCAAATAGTTTTCTTTGTACAGATCAAACAATTTCTGCGCAAACTTCTTCAAACGCTTCCATTATTTGCATTGTGCTGCTTTGTGTTATTCGATGTTCGATTATAAAGTTTGAAAAATTTGCTAAAATAGCTTTCTGAAAAACACGTTTCCAAGTGTTTGTTTGTATGGCAAATGCTTCACCCACTTTTCTTATCTCGCTAGTTTTTAGCTTAGCAATTTCTCGTGTCACCAAATGTTCTCGTATAGACTGTGGTAAAATTAACTACAAGAGTTTTTCTAGCGTAGCATTTCAAAGTTTTTGCTGGTACCACGCCTGCTTGTCACACCCCTTTTACTTTTTATCTAATGCTTGTGCAAAGCATTACTTTGTGGAAATCTTATTTACATTATGTTCAATAGCTCCATCGGCTTAAAATTTGAGACTTTTTGTTTTGTATGAGAGATGGCACGCCCTCATGTTCAAATCTAGCCATTTTCTTACGTACCTTTTGATTTCAATTTGTTCTGTCATTCATTTAATTGTGTCAACTTAATTCTATCATATATTCCATATGCCTAATTGCTTGAACTAAAGACTTCTTCGGAACTCTTCTGGCGTGCATGAATTAATAAAATAGCTATGGATACAATTGCTAAAGGTAAATACTAAAATTGTATTGGTGATATGTGTATCTATACGAAAAATAACATTTATAGAAAACTTTTTCTAGAGGCGTAACAATGCCCAAATAATAAAAAATTGCATACATATCTCAAAAAACCATCAAAGTTATTGCAATGAAATATTCATTTTGTATAGATTTTGACTGTAACTCACTACGGCCGGAAACTAATAACTAGGCGTGACATGAAACTACATGACAACTTTTTTTGCACTCTCGAAAGCAGATTCAAAGAAATTTTTTTAAAAAAGGCTAAAAGAGTGCTTCGTGGAACATTTGGTTTTGAATAGTCGCATTGAAAAGATCGATTCGAAGAAAAAGAACAGTGCAATATTAAAGTTATCATTAGAAACGAACTTAAAATCTGCAGCGTGTAAGCCGCAAATATATCTTTTGCGTTTCATGTCATACAACACCTCTCAATTGTCATCACTCGGTTCCGGCATTACACTGTAAGTCTCTGCCGTTACTGAACCATTTTCTGTAGATTCAAGGGAATTGTTTCAAAATTCACCAACTGAAGGATGCCGGCAAGCATTGAAGTGGAACCCTTAGGGTAACAGAAAACGCGGCCATCCTAAATCAACGTGAAAACGAATTTCAAAACAGAAAATAAACAAAACGAGGACATTTTGGAGAATATTGAAGACTCTCGCTATCTCTCTCTTCTTAGAACTTATATAGCTATTTTATATCTTATGTGTTTGGAAAAAAAATAGGTCGATCGGATAACATTCTGCGAAATATTAAGGTTCTTTGCACTATGAAATTTTTGCGGCGTTAACTTACTTCTTCCGAACATTATCGCTTTTCGACAACGATTTCGATGATCACGCATTTTCCCTTGCGGACAAGGTTGCTTTCGTTCCATTGCGACCAGCAATTGGCCACGGTTAACTGAAGCTCTTCGATTGTAGAATATCACACGTGTTGAGTTTGTACCCGCACAAAAGCAGCAGAGTAAACATAATGTGGCGAATATTGTTTGCAGCCATATATTTGTATTCATTTTATTTAATTTTTGTTAATTTGTTCGTTTATAATAAATCACAATTTTCGTTTAATTAAAATGTTCACAATTTGTTTATAATTTAAATGTGAGCAAATTGAGTTGTTCCGCTACCGTAAATAGTTCAATGCGAGTGCGTATGTTACAGCTAAACGTTCAGTATTATAAATAAAAATTTCTGTTGGGCGGCCGTTTAGAGAATATTCCACTATTTCTTATCGATATCCGCTGATAAGATAAATTAAAAATACCGGGAACAGTGTTGAGTTTAATGATTCCCGTTTTTTTTTCACTTGAATCAGAAAATTTTAGAGACCACAATTTTAATCCAAAAAGGGTGTGAGATTATTCTTGAAATATGTCACTAGATTCTCAATGTTTTTTGCTCTGAAGTATCATTTTTTCATTCACGTTGAATGTCATTATCGCAGGACTTTTATAAGATTTCTTATAAAATTTTTAAATTAACTTTTGTCTTTTTTGCTTGTCTTAAAAAGCACACAACACTGTCCATTTTTGTATTAAAGAATTTTCATCGATAAGATAAGCAGTCGCAAGTTCCCCCACATTCTTTCGCAATTTCTATTTTGAGCTAATTTTGTTTGCACCCATGCAACGTCGTCGTTCGGTATCTGCAATTCATGCCAGTGACGAAAGTTTCTTAGAAGTTAATCAAATTAAACTAACAACGACTTATTACTATGTACTTTGATGAAGTTCCGGTTGTATTGTTATGGAAGTGACGTACATATTAGGCACACTTTTGTTGCTGCTGTCACCATGCCAAATGATGTGTAAGTCACCTTTTGAAAAAATTTAACTTTAGAACAATTGTGCCTAAAAGTATGCACACTATGTTAATGCCATTTGAGGACGCAGAAATTAGCAAATGAAATAAGAGATTGTTTTACTTATGCCACGGAAGAGCACACAATCAAAAAATACTATTGGCTGAGTTGCATGAAATTACAACAGTAAATATCGACAATGCAAAATGTTACATAATGTTTCTTTATTGTTATCGATATCTAACAGCTAAGAGAGTAACACATAGTAACCAGAAATATAGAATAAATAGTTGGACGACTAAAAACTCGGGTGAAACAAAAAATTCCGACAAAAAAGTTCAACATCAAATCAATTGAACTTAAAAACGTTGTAGACAAAAAATAGGACGACTTAAGTTGAAAGACAAAAAGTTGGATGAAAAAAGTTTTGATGCCAAGAAAGTTGTACAGCGACAAAATTGGATGATTAAAAGTAAAACAACCAAAGCTATTCATACGAGTATAACAAAAAAAGTTGACATATAAAAAATTCTAAATCAAACAATTTGTACAAATCAAAATTCTATGATATTAAAGTCGGACGATATTAAAGTTGCACGATATCAGAATTGAACAATATTAAAGTGGAACGGCTAAAAATGGGACAACATAGTTGGAAAACATAAAATTGAACAACAAAAAAGTTGGTCGATAAAAAATTGAGCATCAAAAAAGTTCACCATTGGACTACAAAAAGTTGAACTAAAAAAATTGAGTTACAACCGTTATTTTATAATTATTGGCTCCAAGACGCTAACTGCTAATCAACATTTTTGCATAACACCAATACAGAACTATAGTGGTGCCGCATCGAATCCTCTTAATAGCAATTTTGAAAGTCACCAATTCCTATTACTCATAACTGGTCAAAGAGACAGTATTGAATTTGTTCATTGGATTTAAAGTTTTTACTACACTTTTGCTGGAAATTATATTTTTTATTATTTTCTTATAAGTTTCTCATTATGTAGACGTTTTTAGTTTCAATTAATTTTTCATTTGTTTTCGTTCCGCAACGCATTGTAATATCACAGATTTCTAGTTGATAGTAGCAACATAACATTAAATCACATTACGAGCGCACAGTCAGACTCTCAGACACAAATGTAAATGAATTCATATAAATAACATATTATTGCAGTGGAAAAAGAAAGAATAAAAACGCGTGTACACACGCCAACGATTCAGATCAAAAAAGGGAAGATTTTTATTAGATGTAATGTAATAACAGCTGGTATTCTGACATAAGGCATACATAGTATACAGAGATGTTATACTTATTCATTAAATTTAAAAATGACACTCTAACTAATTACAACAAATATGAATGTAATTTTTGCATGCACTATGTTTTTGATTTTCAGGCATTATATAAGACCTTTCTTACTCCGCTAAATACAATATTTATAAGGTTTCAACACTCAGTTGAGATTTTATGAGTTATGATAAAAAATTTGAATTTTAGCTCCTTGATGCAACATTTAAAAGAAGACTTATGCCGTCTAAGTCTTAATCTTAATTTGAAACTTTAAAATTAAAAAAAAAACTTTGATGTGACATATGCATTAACGTGTGCCATTTTTGAGCAACTTTATTTTTTCAACTAAATAACAGGCTTAAAACTTTCAAAAAGGTGAAGAAAGAAGACTCTAAAAATTTGAGCTCTTAATACACTGAACCAAAAATGTACTTAACAGATAAGAAAATCTACTTATATACTAAGAAAATTTCATAAAAACCTAGCCTAAGAAATATTTCTTATAATCTAAGAAAAAGTATTCATAAAGTTACATATCGATAGCTTTTTAAGAAATTTTTCTTATATTGCAAGAAATGTTTCATACAACTTATTATATTGACGTTTCTTATGATACAAGTAGCTCGTCTTAAGGTATAAGAAATGTTACATATAATTATTTTAAGAAACGTTTCTTAGAATATAAAAAACTTTTCAAGTTCCTAAGAAACCTTACATAAAATTATTTTATGTAATGCTTCTTAGCCTATAAGAACTTTTTCATGTATTGCATTTCTCTTCATCCAATTAAAAAGAAAACACACATTAAGTTTGCAGAAACAAATTTTTACTATAGTATTTTAAGTATTTTGAATATGATTACCATAAAAACATTTCATTGGCACTTTTAATGCACTTTTCATGCAATAGAAATTATAATTAAATTTATTGAAATATTTCTCAAATACTTAATGAAATGTCAATTATAATGATAGAGTAATATAAAACTGTTTGTATTTTATTTTATAATAGAGGGCTGAATAAGTACGCTTGAAAGCCCTTGAAAATTCATATTAACATAAGCTTGATCTTCAATTGAAACACACTTGAGTTGAAAGTTTTGTGAATAGTTTATGAACTATTGAGTTCACTTAATAATATGCTTGCCTTTTCGGAAGTCTTTGAAGTTTTACACGACATATTGTAGAAATTTCTATGAATTTCTGGAAATGGCTTGATGCATCTGGGTATTTCAGGTGAAACATATAGTAGCATTTGTAGCATACATCGAAGCAGCGGAGAAAATGGTCGAAGGATAACTTTTGACCATCCAAATATAAAAAGAACTGTTGAAATGAACTGTATTCAGATTCACCAACTGCCAGGATAAAAGGTACATTAGTACACGAGTATACATTTAAAAATCTATTTATATACATATATTCTTCACAGAAGTAAGAAGAATTTTTACCTTTTTCAACTGACTGCATGGGTAGCTCCTTAAATCGTACAAAATTTGGCCCTCCTTTTAAGTCTGCTCGCTTTTTTTCAATAAACTAATTTTTCTTTTTTAAAATAGAATTCAATGAAACTACGATTTTAAGAACAAAGTTTTGTTATGATCTAAGAAACGTTTCATATAAAATATATATTTCTTGACATATAAGAAAAATTTCTTAGATTATAAGCAAATAGTTTTAAATGTTTGCTGAAATATAAACATTTCTTAAATTTAAGAAAAAAATCATAGATCATAAGCAACTTTTTCTTATGCTTGGACAAGAAATTTCTCAAAAACGTGATTTCATATATTCTAGGAAAACATTCTTATAACCTAAGGAGGATTATACTCAATAACTTTATGAATCGCATACTTAAAGTCATAAGAAACAATTCTTATGATAAATCTAATTTTACGGAACGTTTCTTCAGTCATATGAACTTTTATTTATTGTTTAAGTAAAAATACATAAATAATTTTAAGAAACTTTTTCTTAAAAATTTATGTACATTTTTGGTTCAGTGTATTAACATTTAGAGGTGCCTGTTTCTAACTTTCCATTTTCCATATAAATTACATGGGAAAAAAATTGTTTTATTTTCTTATTTTTGAAGCTTGACATGAGAACATTGTAAAAATGATCTGAAAGATTATTTTAGTAGGAAATTGAACGCTCTACAAAAAAAAATATATTATTTTATTATTTGATTAACTGTTAAAGAAAAGCAATTATGCATTAGGTTCAGTAAAATTATTATTTCATAAACTAAAAATTTTTTTTTTTTTGTAGAGCGTTCAATTTCCTACTAAAATAATCTTTCAGATCATTTTTACAATCTTCTTGTGTCAAGCAACAAAAATAAGAAAAAAAAACAATTTTTTTCCCATGTTATTTATATGGAAAATAGAAAGTTAGAAACAGGTACCTCTAAATGTTAATATTAAGAGCTCAAATTTTTAGAGGATATATTTCAATCATTCTAGGGTTAATACAATACATTGTCTGAGTAAGAACTACAACAATATCGATAACTAATGTTTGCAAAAGAAAGTATTTGTTGATAATTGCTAGAACGTAAGAAACATGCTTAGATAATGTTATTTAATATCTAATGAAGTGTTCATTTTATAGACTTTGAGTCATGAGAATACTTTGTTGGATCTTGTATTTGAACTACGAAAGATTTCACAATATTTTTCAACATTTCTCGCGAAAAAAAACAATCACCTGAAAATAAAATCTGCAATGATATAATGCAACGAATTGAATTACTGATTTGAGATCACTTTTTAAAATAAAAAATGTATAGGTGTCTTGATTTTATCGAATCGAGTGTTCCTGTCTTTATTTTTTATATATGAAATTAAAAGAATATAATTGAAATGTACCACATGGCTCTGCTGACAAATTTTTGCTATTTTTATGAAATTGTCTATGAAATCTTTGTAAATTTGTGACTCTATTGTAGTCAATAATACGTTGTATCACTCGCTGCTTTTGGGCTAATAAAATTGCATTTCTTGAAAATGTTTTTTGCAGCAACTCAATTGCTACGGTGGTAGCGCTTTAAAATTTAAATCAATCAATTCCACCCAAAAAAAACTATATGGCAGTGGAGACCGAATTATTTTTTGGCGATTTTTTTTTTTTTTTTTTAAGTTTTATGTCTCAGAAAACAAAAGTATTGCAGTAAGGCCAATTTTCAGAATCTTTAAAGGAATTAACGGATTCGATCGCCGACAGTCGATAATTATACCTATTTTATGTATTTTCATATATTGAATTTAAATTGGAATAAAGATAAACTCTAATAAGCTGTCTTCTGGCTGTTGTCTGAGTCGCAAAATACTCAAAAGAGAAAAATTGTAGCAAAAAAATTTTTGTTCTAAATATTTTCAAAAATTTTTCTTAGAAGCACTAATTTCCTTTAAAAATCTTCTACTAATAGTGAAGTTGCAGCAGTTTTCTCTTTAAGTTTCACAGCTTAAGCTTTTTCTTTTTTAATTACGTACCACTTTTTATAAAAAGCCAACGAAACCTAACAAATACCCAGCAAAGTCTGTTATAGGCATACATGTCTATACATATCAAATATGCACAGCTCAAAGCTCGTTTAGCTCTTGCAGCTCTTTCAAAAATATCTGTATATGCCGAAAATCGTACGTACATACTTAAATTTAGGGCAATAATTTTAAAGATTTTTATATAAATCCTTAATCACTAGAGTATATTGAAAATAGACTCAAAATGCGCTGAATGTATTTAAAAAGTAATTGTTATTGTTGTCATTGTTAATTTAAGATAAAGTTAAAACTTAGGAAACTAGGCTGAATGTCCTGAGTAGCAGTGATTGTTTCGCTTTAATATTATTGCCAAAAGTTAAAATATAGAGCTGACAATAATAACTACATCCGGTAATATTTGATTGTGCTCTAAATTATCATAAAATGCTACACAAAATATCCTTGATGGACCTTCTACCGGCTGGAAAATTGTGAAGATAAGTTTAAAGAATGAGCTATATCTGATGACACTTATTAACGGATATTTTTTTTACGAAATGATTTTATTGCGGTTCAAATTTACTTATGCAATAGGTGTTTGATTTCTGTTATCGTAATTCATTGTCAGCCTTTTGATTGCTGGCGGATTATATGCTAAATGGCATTGGTAAATCTTGAAGTTTAGCAGCTTTGACGCTGGCCTTAAACTAACGAGTTTTCCTTTTCTGTTTTTTTTTTTAACCAACAGTTTGTTTTTTCCTAAAAGAGGCGTACCAGCACTGCAACCCATAAAAATTTGAGACACAGATATACAGCTTATAGCGATGTTTACAGCCTTTAAATATGATACTCTATTCAAAATTTCCTGCGTAACAGCCATATTTCTTTCAATAGTGAGCAGTGGTATCTTTTTTTTATTTTTTAATAAATTTAAAATTTGTCTTTTCAACTCTAATTAATTTCGTAATATGTGTTTTTGGAACAAACCAAAATTTAATATGTATTTTACGGAGCTTTATGCTCAGTACTTTCTAGTGCAAAAACAATTAAAAATTAATTGTTGGAGAAATAACTCCAACACTTATAAGGAGCAAAAAAAATGGACGACTTGCTGCTTCTACTAGTTTCAATGACCGCTGCGTTATATCATTAGTAAGCTTTGTTAGCATATTATATTTTATTTCTTGCATTGACCAGTTAAGAATCATACGAGTAGCAAACAAATACAAACACTGCGCTCGTCAAGAAATATGTAATATTAAAAGAGTTACAAAAGCAATTACATTTAAAAATGTAGAGCACTGTTGGCGCACTGCTTCTCAGCATGCTGCCGAGAGCGCAGCGTTCAATGCAAGTCACCATGATCACTGCGTATATCCGTACATTTTTAAATGAATTAAATTTTTTGAGATCGCATTTATATTTGGAATTAAGAAAACCGCATCTAAAAGACTATTTTCTTTTAAGGTGACCAAAGATTTACTGGACAGATATTATTGCAATGCTATGGTAATTTCCGAATATTGAACTATATTTTCTTTTTATTTGTCTAAAACTAAAATCCAATGTTTTAATAAAATCACGAAAAAGACATAAATACTTTTTATGTTTATTGCAAAACATTTATTTCAAAACAAAATTTTTGTATGGAAAATGTAAAAAGTTTGTTTTTTTTTTAAGAAAATAATACACAAAGTGGTTAACTTAAATAAATAAATTATATAAATTAATAGAGAATTTCATATTCAAATACTGTTTGTAATTAATAAAATAAGATAAATAAATAAAAGAGTTTTTGAATTCCATGCATAAATTCACTCATTAGGAGATTCTCGCTTCTACAAAACGCTTCAACAGAATGCACCAATGACCAGCCATACATCCAGACATTACGATTGCACAAAAATTAAATGAATTTAGCATTTCACGCCATCTGCAAATAAACAAAAACAAAAAATGTCATTCGTAAAGTCTAGCTAATAGCGATAAGATAATAAGTTGGTCAAATCATGACGTCCCATCATGATAAGGAAACACGCGTATTAAGTGAATTGCATTGTCGTACACACCTGCATTGAAAGATATAATACGCCGACAATTTCCACGATGATCACGCATGTGACACTTTTCACACGGCTTATCCTGGCGTCGTGCCGATAGAATCTGTCCGGTTAAGATGCGCTGTCTGCCATGGAATATAACACGCGTCGCCCCAGCATCAGTGGGTGCACAAAACACAATTAACGCGCACATTATGGCAAAAAAGAAGATAAGTTTTTGTAATTTGGAAGTCATAATGTAAGTGATTTCTTATATGATTTTCTTAGAAGAGTTAAATTTTCTTTTGCGGAATATACACAAAACGCGCGAATATTATTGAATGTTATCGAAATGTTTGTGGCTTCACTGCCTTCTTAATATGTCGCTACTAATGCCGGTTTATAACTGATTGCAAACGATTTCTTGTACAGCTACTTAAGACTCTGGTCGGATATAAATAGGAGCCAAAAGAAAATAAAGTTTGACTGAAAACTTTTGCAATTCTAGTGGTGGGGAATTGAAACGGAAAAGCTTTACGATAGATAACAAAATTGACACTCAATAGATAAGGGTTTCAGTTTGATAAATGATAGAAAGAAAAAAAAAAACAATACGATAACAGCGAATTCTAAGCAGCATGGATACAGGGTTATTGCTTCTTTACGCTTAATAATCTAAATTACTGGGAGATGGCAAAAGTTTATGTTGACTGTTGACTCTAAAAGCTGAGGTCAGTTATTCTCCTTATCATATCATACGTGTAAAATAAGAATGACGTTGCGGTTGGCACGTCCCAATTGGGGGAACTTTTTACTGACTATCAATCACATGTACTGTAGTTCTTTCACGTTTTTTGAAGTTGGAGTGGTGTCACTCAGATAAAATTAGGTTTGTACAAGAATAGCTTTTACTTAAAGATACTTTTTCTTGAATATATTTCGCATTTTGGCTGTCATTTGTTTCTATTTAAATGCTACGATGAAGAATGTTTTAGCAATCGTTAGCTTTAGTATACAACAAAATACTACCCTACTTTTCAACTTTTTGATCTAGTCTTCTCGAAGAAACTTATTTGATTCGATTTTTCAATTGTCTGACAGTAATTACGAATGTAATAAGATTGAACATTTTTTAATTCTGACGTTAGGCAGGTACAAAATTGTATAAAGAATCATGTCGCACGCATTCTACTACAGAGGCGCAACTCAAAGCTTTGAAATTTTCAAAACACGCAAAAAACTGTTTTGGAGCTCGTGAATGATTTGTCAGAAATAAAGTGTGGATTATTTAGAAGAAGCTACTAACAAAATGTGGTTTGATCGTAGCGATCACAACAGCTTAAGTTCTCCGACACTGCTAAAAATAGGACACTTTTGTATCTTTCAGCCTAATTTCCATTGCAACATGAGACATAGCTCTTTTTTGACAGAAAATTACAGCAAAAAATTAACTCATCTCTTTTATGCTAGTAGAAATATGCGATGTGTCTATCTCATTTCCAAATTATTTTCTTATGTAACGTGGGGCCCACAATGTATCATCGGACGGAAGAAATATTTTTGCAGAGAAAAAACTTTAGTTTTGATAGCTATTGAGTCTATTGACATTACTAAGTGTCTGGTTATTTTCCTATGATTTAATGAATAACGTGTTGTGTAAAAGTACTTCAGATCTTCGGACTATTATATTCTACTATTTAATTAAAAAATAAGATACATCAGATTTGCCTATTGTTAATTGCTGTTTGATATTTTTGAATATTGAACCATTTTAGATTTATGGGGTTTCTTCTTATAACTTTTAGCTCGTTAGATACAAAAAATTACAACAGATAATAGACATATCGGTGACTGTCAACATAAGGATAATATTTCTTACTGCCTTAAAACATTAATGATGTAAATGCCTACATGAGATCTTGACTTGTTTGGGTATCATTGGAAGTTGAAAATATATACGGTATTATTTGAAGGACAATATAACTAGCAAGGAACTTTAAAGTGGGTGATTTTTTAAAGAGATAGAATTTAATTGTAATATTACACACATTAACCACGCTTAAGGCCTTTTTTGTTTTAATATAAAAGATTATTTTATGACATTTATTGTTTAAAAATAATTTCCGGCATATGCTCGCCGCAACTGCTATTAATGAATATTAAAAAACGATTTAATCTTCTGTATGCATTATTAATAACAAGATATATTATTAGTAATCTGTTTGTTGTGTAATCACTGGTTGATTCTGATAATCCGGTAGTAACTCAGAATGCATTTTATGAAATTTCCGTTTACTTTCGAGTCTTTTTTGAGTCCTCTGTCTGGTTAAAATAGTCATAAATGCGTTTATTTTCTGATCATAAATCATACTTACTTTTGTCGGTAGAAAATGGTACCCTAGCCGCGACTCTTCTTGAAAAGTTTCTTAGAAGAACACGTTTTTCTGATCAGTTTTGACTCATTTTTGAGTCATATATTTAATCATTTGAGAGTCTTTTTCGAGTCATATTTTAGTCATATTTTTAATCAATTTTTCAAACTATCTTAATCGTTTGCTTGGCAAAGAAAATATATTTAATTTAATACAGGTTTATATATACCAAAGATTGAAATTAAAAAATTTTTAAAAAATCAAATCAACACACCACCACACGTTTTCTTTTTGTCACCCTATCTTTAGCGTGCACAACATGCTTTTGTAGGACAGCACTCATGTCCTTGACTATATGCATTTGAATTTGACATGGGAAATATCTAAGAAAAAAAAAAATTTTTGATTTCCCAATAATAGAAATTTTATCTACTAGCACTTTTTGGCGGTTGGCTTAGTGCTGGTCCCCTTCCAGATATAAGCAGAAACCAAATTGCCAACCTATAATACAAATTGCCTCAGTTTGTTTTCATTTTCTTGTATCTCATCAAGTATTCTGAAATCAGCAATTTTCTTTTTTCTATAAATTTTTTTTTGTAGAATTTCACATGTGCTTCAAAAAAAAGAATAACCAAAAGTCACATTTCAATCCCCTGCAATATCAATTTCTAATTGCTGTACTTTGATTAAATTACATGAAATTAATCTCTTTCTAATCATTAAAAGTGCTCAAATAAGACTCAGTTAATTTTGTTAAAATAATATTCTATATGCTAGGTGGGAATTGACGTTTCGGAAACGCACAGGTTATTTCAGCGATAAATTCTCAATTTATAATAAATTAAATTCATTACGGCTGATAGATAAATGTCCAGAGATGAAATTTTGAATTAAAACAAAACTAAGAGTCAACCCTCATTTCTATAAGATTTAATTTATTTGTAAGACATATTACACTGTTAATAAATTACCCTTTGGATCGATTTTACTCATTTCAAACTAATTTTTTATTGTGACAATGATTTATCATATTGCATATCATTTTATATAGAGTATATAAAATATATATATTTATAAAGCATTTTTTGAAAAACATTAATAAAGTTTTACTAAATATTTTTTTTATTAGAAACTATATCTATCAATTTTAACATCGTGTTTAAGCTTCATACACTGACATTATTAAAAATGGGGCTCTAACTTGCAAAAGTTTTTAGCAGAGAAACAATCAACCTTCTAGTTGATTTATCCAAGTAAACATTGGTGATTGATTGATAGCTCCATAGTTATTTTTTTAGCTTAGTAGCCATAACTTATAAAAGTACAATAAAATTGGGAAAGTGACTGTCTACTCAGATTATCAACGAATAGCATATTCATTGAACCTGATCTTTGATATAATTATTGGTCTTAATCAGTGATGACGTTTTTAGTACATTTCAATACTCTTTAATACAGGCTGTTTTTTTTAAAGGTTTGTTTTTCGAATAGAGATAAAACTGGCATTTTATGGTCAAATCTGGCAACTCTAATGTCATTTATGTTCAGTTTGGTTTGCCATTTTATCATAAACAGGTTGACAAAAGAACAACACTTGCAAATCGTGCAAATTTATTTCGAAAATAATGGTTCAGTTCGCGAAGTTTACCGCAAGCTCCGTCCATTTTATGGTCGACATAATCGTCCATCAGAGCAATTAATTCGGTTAACCATGGATCGTTTTCGCACTACGTTTACTCTATGTGATAATACGCATCCGCAGAGACGTCGAACAGTGCGCACCGAAGAAACAATTGCCGCTGTAGAGCAAAATGTTGAAGAGGACCCGAATGAATCGATTCGCCACCGTGCACAGCAATTGGAGCTTTGTCCATCAACTTTATGGAAGATTTTGCGCAAAGATCTTGGCTTGCGACCTTACAAGATCCAGCTTGTGCAAGAATTAAAGCCGCGAGACCATGCAATGCGTCGTGATTTTGGTGTATGGGCCGAAAATGAGATTGATCTCGATGCTGATTTTCATCGCAAAATTTTGTTCAGTGATGAGGCTCATTTTTGGTTGAATGGCTACGTCAACAAGCAAAATTGCCGCATTTGGAGTGAAGAGAATCCACATGAGACCCTTGAGACGCCATTACATCCACAAAAACTGACTGTTTGGTGTGCTCTATGGGCTGGTGGAGTCATTGGGCCATACTTCTTCCGAAATAATGCTGGAGAGTCAGTTACCGTTAATGGAGACCGGTATAGAGCCATGATAACCGACTATTTTGTTCCCGAATTGGATGGCATGAATGTGGATGAGTTGTGGTTCCAACAAGACGGCGCTACATGCCACACAGCGCACGTCACAATCGATTTATTGAAGGAACATTCGATGAGCGCATAATTTCGCGGAATGGACCTGTCAATTGGCCACCAAGATCGTGTGATTTGACACCATTGGATTATTTTCTTTGGGGATATGTGAAGTCGCTCGTCTACGCCAACAAACCAGAAACGTTAGGGGACTTGGAAGCCAACATTCGTGGCGTTATTGCCGACATACGGCCCCATATGCTCGAAAAAGTGGTTCAAAATTGGACCTGTAGAATTGGCTTTATTCGAGCCAGCCGCGGCGGCCACATGCCCGAAATCATTTAAACATTAATGGCATAAAATTATCCTTCCAATAAAGCCAAATTGATGGACATTAAACGATTTTCTTGTGTTTTATTTCAATTCGAAGCTTTATACCTCTAAAAAAAACACCCTTTACATTCGCGTTCTACCAAATATTGTTACTTAAGTAGATTGTACTCATTTTTGGTACAATCGTTACAATGAACAATTTTTCAGTACATTTTAAATACATTGGGCTATTTATAAAACTTCATTTTCTTTTTATAATAAAATTGATAAATTATGCGTAAATAAAACGCATATAACCTTTTCTTTTGAAGTGAATTATTATTTTAGTTTTTATAAAAATTTTTTCAAGGTATACTAGGCTTGAAATACATTCACTAGTCAAAACATACATTTCGAATCCAAGTTCAAAAATCCAAATGCAAAATTAGTTCGCAACGCATAATATGATTGTTAGCAACAAAACTCAATTAAGTTTTTCAAATTTTATTGCAAAAATGCCTTCGAAGAATGACTTCATAAATCCCGCCTTAAATTAAGGAAAATTCAAATAAAATTTATTATGACATTAAAGTTGAAACAGTAAACGCGATTTTAAAGAATACACAAGAACTAAAATAATCATTGAAAGTATTGACGTATTTTTGAGCAAAATAATGCATTGTTTTTTAATAAAGAATTTTTGAAACAATATTTTTGTTTTTACTTTGAAACATTTTTGTTTGGCTCGAAATCTTAAAAGTCGATCTATGATCTTTTAAGTGATGCCTATATCATGGCGACTTTAAGAAACTGTTTTTGAGTTTTTAAGAAATTATCAAAATAGAATCTTGAATAGTTTTGCCTCCCTATTTCTATGAAGTTATATTTTGTGAAACACCCTGTATGAGTATTATTTGTCACCTCAGTACTTCAACCTTAGCGAAAAAAAAAACCAAACGAGTCCAGTTTTTATTGTTTAGAGAATTTAATATTATCTTAAACCAAATAATGCTGGACATTTCAGCAACAATGATTAAATTTTCTCATTATATGTGTACATATGTAGTGAAAAAAATTATTAGCCACAATATTAAAAACAAAAAAAAAAACAAACTGTCAAAAAGTTAAAATTAAGTGGTACAAAGAAAATGTTCTCAAAAAGATTAATTTTTACCATAATTGGGCAAACATTATTACTAAACGGTTTCATAATTTCCGACCAAAGGCATTTAACACTAGGTCTACCGTGCGGTCAAAATGACCGCTTGCATGAATTAATCACAAAATTTTTTAAATAAAAAAAATGTTTTTTTTTTGTAAATGTATTATGTATTTTACTAAATTTATGTAATCTTTAATATAACAAGATTATACAAATTTAGTAAAATACATAATACATTTACAAAAAAAAAAACATTTTTTTATTTAAAAAATTTTGTGATGAATTCATGCAAGCGGTTATTTTGTCGCTCGGTAGACCTAGTGTTAATTACGCAAAACGCAATAAAAGATTTCAGTAATTTATTTTTAGAATTCAGAATAGTTCCGAGCAAAAAATATGTAGCATAACAAACGAAAAAGCCGCGTTTATACTTAGCACTTTCTAAGAAAATGTTTTCTTCTAAACAAGAAATCTCCGTCAATATTTGATCAAATAGACACTCGAATGATTGCATGTATTTTAGGGTGTTTATTTTGTAAGTTTTGTAGATTGTTTCCATTTATTTTGTGTCTATGTTTTAGCACGGGGCTTAAAAATAGTTGTCATAAGATTTGAGCTTCCTAGCTGAAACCTGTAAGCGTTTGTGTCCGATTTCGTTGAAATTTGACGGAAAAATCTACTTACTAAAATACAGAAAAACTCTGCCTTATATGCCAAGATATAGCGTTTTAGGTTTTTCATTTGTATGGGAGGTACCAACCCCTACTGTCAAAACACGCCCATATTTTTTGTGTGGCTGAAAGTTCGGACAATACAAATACCTTTATCACATAATTGGGTTTGAAGAATATTTTCAATTTCAATTTCATAGATCAAACCTGTGGACGGCGCACAAACAGCAATTAGCGCCAATTAAAAAATTAAAATCACACCTTCTTCTATTGGGTATTTCTTTTGCTACAAAAAATAATACTACGCCAATCATATGTTTATTATGATTGGCGCAACACTCGAAAAAAAATCAGAAAATAGTTACTTAATGAGTTGTCATAAAGATAATCTTTGTTGCAATAAAAGTACCTTCAATTGACGCCACAAGCGAAATCACCTTAGTCGGTGGTACAAAAATAATTCAATTTGAATGTGTCGCCTTATCGCAAACTTTCTTCACACGAAGATTGTTCATAATCTGACTGTAGTAAATCAAAGTTTATTTAAAAATAGGGTAAGCCATCACACATAACATGCCGAATTTCTATTTGAGAGAGCGACAACCAAATTGTGTTTTATATTTCGGAATATTTATCTAAAATATGATTTTAATAAATTTACACATAAATAATTTGAATAACATATATAATGGATATGACACCCAGTAATTTCTTGTCATATAGCTTCAAAAACGCATCTGAGGAAGCATAATAGGCTTTCATACATACTGCACAGTTCTAAGTACTTTTTTTTTCAAGGAAATCTTTTTCTTAATATAGCCGTCTATATTTTCACACTACTACTGGTTTCCGAATAAGAAAATGTATTCTATCATCATGGACAAAATTTCTCAGCAGAGCCGAAGATAATGTGATAGAATATATTAACATTTTCGGGTTACTTACTTACATATACATTTGATTTTATTTGATAAATGGAGACCTTAAACACCTGGTCAATGGTCTACATTTTGGTATATATCTATTGTCAAAAAATCATAAAAACTTAAAACCTCATAACATTGCTCAAAACTGAGTCAGAAAATATGCTGAAAAAAACATCGTGCTTGACACTCTTCGAGAAAATATAGAAATACGGATAGTCACGTTAAGGAATTCTGAAGATATCGACCGCTTTGCGCGAAATTATCTCATGTGTCTAAAGTCAAATTTTACAGCTGAGCGTTTTTTTACTTTTCTATGCTTTAGCTTGCAATGTCTAAACCATATTTTATGTGCAATTTTCGGCGTAACTAAAAGGATCTCAGCTACAATATTCTACCAGGTGATGCGATGTTGGGTGTAGAAGAAATTTGCATCAAAAAGTCAATTTCGAAAAAATGGCACATACGATAATTTCTCGCACAGGGGTCGATATTACTCCATTCACTAAGTGGAAACAAATCAACGTTCGAGAAAGTCTTCCGTAAAAAGAATTTGAAACTTAAAGGGTGTTCCAAAACTCGCACAAAGTTTGAATTCCGCGCCAATTGTGCGGTAAAGTGTTGTTGTGGTTAAAAAAAAGACAGCGAGACAGCTGACAGTTAAGAGATATTAAAAATGAAAAACAACACATTTTCTTTGTTGAGCAATATTTTGAAAACAATAAAAGTTTGGCAATTTTCATTCAAAATATGGTCGTAAAAATTTATCAATTGTAAAGAGATTAATAAAAAAACTTCAAGATGACTAGATCAATTAGTGAACTTAGCCAGTACAGCCGTCTTTCAAAAAGTAATTCAATACAAAATATCAAAACAGTTCGTGAGAGTCCAGAAACATCAATTTGGCACCTTCATCAAGAATTTTATGTTTCAAGAAGCTCTCTACAGCGAATTTTGTATAATTGTAGAGTTCGACCACCCATAAAGTAAAGCCTACTAACCATGAACTGCTCAGACAGTTCGTTGAACGGATTATGAAGCAACAACAAGTGGATGCAGATTTTTCGAACCAAATCATTTTCAGCGATTTCATCTTAGCTTGCAGCATTTGGGGCTTAGGAAATTCATGAGCTATTCTTGAGAAGCAAATGCATTTTAAACGTGTCAATGATTTATATCATAATCGGACCATTCTTCTTGGGCAGACTTTCGTACAGATTTTTGGACATGAATTCTAAGATATGAATTTGGCCGATACGTGGTTTCATCGAGGCGGTGAAACATACCACACAGCCAGAGAAACAATTTAACTACTACATTAAACATTTCCTTGTACTGTAGCTTCCTGTTTTGAAGATCAGAATTACCCGCACAGATGATATGCTTTAACTACGTTTAACTTTTTTCTCTGGCGTTCTTTGAAGTCAAAGGCTTATGCCAACAAGCCAACGACAGATAACTCCTTAAAAGAGGAAATTAAGCGCCGTAGCAGCGAGTTTCAATCAATTCTTACTAATTGGTCAAAGGTAACTGATGATTCCATTTAGCAATGGATGAAACTACTTAGTATGACTAATCTTAGTCTTCTTTTTGTTATATTAACCATTGTTTTGTAAAATTTATTTAGTATTGACACACACTGCACTTTACGGTAAGCTCAATAAAATTATTATATACTATTTTCTGTTTCCACACCATTTAGAACGATTTCCGAAACTTTCAAGTGTAAACGTGAATTGAAACTTTTCTTTTCAATTAATGTTACTGAAGTTTAAAAAAGAAATAAAAGGCAGAAAAAGTCATTTATTAAAAGTCTCAAACGACTGTTGTGAATGCGTCGTTAGCAGTCGCTCACCAAAGTCAGATGCAATTTGTTTTTTATTTTAAGTTTGAGAATTCTTTTGGTCCCTTCACACTATTACTGATTTCAAATCACATGAATATATAATAAACAAACTGTGACTGACTAATCGCGGCAAACGTAAGCCGAAGAAAAAAGCACGTACTTAAATACGTAAGTAGCAGCTGACATGATAAAGCGTTTTCGTACAAAAAAAAATCCAAAGAAGGCGCAAAGTTATAAATATAAAGAAGAAAAAGAAGAAGTTAGATAAATAAACATAAAATATTTCACAATTTATCATTCTAATGACGAAATTTTTGGCGTTGAACTTAGTACCAAAGAGTCAACAGATGAAGCGCCAAATAACTTTAACAACTTAGAACTGACGCGCCGTTTGATAAGAGCTTTTAATTTGGACTTCAAAACCTAGTTGCATGGGTACACTATGGCAGGCAATAACCCAAAGTAAATAAAAGAAATTATTGCTTTGTGATAAATTTCAAAATTATTGATATAATTTATTGAGTCAAAAATTTGACAATGCGTTAAAAAAAGAATTCATAGAACGCGAAAGTAAACAAAAATGACTCGCTTTGTTGAGACTTTGGAGCACACCAAAATAATATAACACTAATAAATCAAATCAAATAATCGTTATATTGATAGTAAAAGTTTTATGTTCATGGCACAACATGCTAACAATAAAAATTGCGTAATTATTATATTTTTAATTTATTTTTATCAAGAAATCAAAATGAATTGTTCTTTGAATTTTGGAAATACATTTTTAAAACTACGCGGTGAATCCCAGCCACTTTTTTCGTTTCCTGTTATCATATAGGCTGAAATAAATGGAAACGTTTTGGAGTTAATAAAAAAAAAGTTAAATTGCACTTTATTTGTAGCACCAACCTTTCGGCAACGTCCCCGATGATCTACTAATCGGCAGCGCGATCTGCCAACGTTAAAGATACTGCTTTCATCCACTGAAGTTCTGTTGGTGTAAAAAATGACTTTGGCAGATGTCATTATTACCATTTGTATGCTAACAGTTATCACAAACAGGCAAAAGACAACCAAATTGCGTAGTTGCGTAAAAACCATTTTGTTTAGTCACTTTTTCCAGTTAACTTGTGTGGGGGCCGTTGTTTATTGCTGGATGTTTTAATTGATACTGAGCTGCTTATCAGCACAACAGCAGTGGTCAGAGCGTTCAGTTTTATCGCTATCATTTTTTGATTTTGTAAACATTGCGGATTTTTAATCAATATTCTCATTATATTTATTTGTTTGAGTTGTTTTTGTTACTCTTAATTAGATAGTCATTCATTACGTGAATTTTTTTATTTAAATAACTTAAAATATTTTTGCAGTGTATATGTTTTGAAATGCGTAAGCTATTACAGCATATTTTTAGGCAGCGCTGTAATTTTTTGAATTTTTCAAAATTTATCTGAAACACGTCCATAAAAATCGAAAAGTATCAAATAGTTTTTACATTGTCAGGAGATATTGAGAAGTATCCCAATATTTATCAATGAAACTAAGTGTCAAACAAAAAGTCGTTAATAGCTAAGAGGTGGATATCTTGCTAAATTAATTATAAGATGCCTAGAATTATCGAAAACTATTCTATTTATATAAAATTTCTTACATGGAAAATGTTTTGTAACGCTTTGGCGCAAAATATACTGAACCTATTTCAAAGATTTAATTTTTAAAACAATAAATCTTAGCTAAAGCGGGTTACTGCATGGTTTTTTTATTTATTTTAAGTCAAATACTATATTTTCAGGCTTGGGTTTTTGCAAAACCTCTCACATAAATTGTGCTTTTTCGTTGTTAATGCTTATGCTGCTGTTTGGATTCTGCTTTTGGTTTTTTTATTTTTCTCCATATTTATACCGTTTGTATATAGCTTCGATGTTCAAGAGCGAACTTTCTTTCTATGCCTTTTTTTTTTTGATACTTCTGAAGAGAGCAGATAGAATGAGATGTTAAGTGAGTTTCATTTCCAAAATAATGCCTTTGGACGTGAGCGTACGCAGTCGTGGGTACCAATAGCTAAAAATGAAATTTAATAAGATAAGCTTATGGACAAACATTTTTGACATGCATATCGCTAACTTGCAATATTTGGTTTTAGTATACTAAAAATTATGTATCAGATAAATTCCATCATAAAATTTTATGAAATATTACGCCCGCGGCGCTGGTACTTACAAAATTTATTTAAATTTTTATGTGAAATTCAAACATAAATCGTATGATATAATTAAGAATTTATAAGAGAACTTCACGGTATTATAAAGAAGTGTTTCGTTTTTTCAAAATTTTAATTTAGCTTCCATACTATTGAGATTTTTTAAATACTTAATTTTATTCTTGAAATTATAGGACTCAGTGCAAGAGCTTCTCGGAGTTTTGGTATTTTATGCAGGCCTTATCACAGTCATAAAGTGGATATATACAGTTTTAAATGGCAGACTTATGTCAAAGAAAAGGGAACACCCTTTATATCAGACGTTCAGATAAAGTTTCACTAAAATTTAAGATCTAATCATTGGCAATTTTATCTTCAAAATACAAATTTGTTGGAATTATTTCTTGAATTTTATCCACGTAATTTTTGACCATAAATTTGAAAATTATTTTTTTCCTATCATGTCTGATACTTAGAAAAGAACTGACTTAACGTTAACTTTTCTGGAAAAATTACATTATATGTTTTTGTGTGCTTAGAAATGTTCCAAAACAATTTTTTCCCTTGGTACATGTCTGCGAAAATGATCTAAAGCGGCGTTTTAAGCAAACTGTAACCCATTTATCCAGAAAGCCGTAGGCGATAGAAAAAAAACTAACAAAAGATTTCGATTCAGTGTCCAAAGGTACATTGAAAGTTTTAAAAAAAATTATTTAAATATATTTTAAAATTTGGTGTTTTAATCAAATTTGTATTTATAGAAGAAAATTGCCAACGAAAAAATTTTCAATGTTCCAAAGGATTAAAAATAAAATTATATCTTTTACCAAGTTCATCCATTTGAACTATATATATTTTTATATACTTTCGATCTTGGAGAGGACTGTTAGCATTTTTATATCTCGAACGATTTTATGTGATGCCCTTTACTTATTTTAAAACAAAAAGCTATAATCGTAACCTGCTATGTTCAAAGCTCTGTAAATTACTGCTGATCGACGGATATCATCTTACTACGGTTATTAACTTACTAAAATTGCATTCATCAAAAAAATTTCATGGAAATTATTTTCATATAACTTTTTCGACGTTTTTTGCAGTCAAGTCACGACTTTCATGATCAAAATGATCTGATACTTTGTTCAAATTATATAAATAAATTTAAAGTGGTCTATTATGAAGCTTCTATAAGCACAAGTCTGTAAGTCGTTGAATAAAACCCTATTTGCATTTATAGAGAAAAGCAACTCTAGCGACATCTATGTGTCAAACTTTAGACTCAAAATTTTTACAGCGTTCTTTTAATGTACAAGTACTAACTAGTCATTAAACAAGAAATGTGATTTTAAACTTTGCACCATTTTTGAACTGCCAACTTAAATATGGATCTTTGCATACTCGCAGAACGTATTGAAATAGTGCAAATTCACCACAAATTTCCTGGACGTCTGATTTCTCAAAATGGAGATGTAAATTGACAGCCGACATAGTGCGACTTAACACCATTCCCATATTTTTACCTTTATTTTTCTTTGGGACCATTTTAATGATTAAATCTATTGAAGCACTATTAATATCATTGCTGTTATTTGCAAAATATGTACGCATTTTCGTAAAAATGTCAAGAAAAATATCATTCATAGTAGATCATTTGTAAACAGATCCGCGGCGGATGTTGAAATTAAAAAATTACACTTTTCACAAAAATATTGCGTTTTTATAATGATTTAAAATGACACCTCTAATGACAACCATTGTTGGAAGACCCTATCCTTAGACTTCTAGTCTTTGCGCGGAATAATGGAATATGGATTTGTGACTTAAATATTTTATCCTTCAGTAAATCCATGTTTAAAAGCAAATACGATTATCTTTAATTAAAATGGTAAAAACATTGAAAATATTTCCGATATTCATGAATTTTAAAGTGAACTAAGTATTTAAATAATAATCACAACATATAGGGCTTTAAGGACAGCATGGATGCACATCACAATATTTGGTTGTTTGAAAGTTATCTTGCCGTTGGTCGCTCAACAGCTGGTAAAATTCCATTGTCAGGATCAATTGACAATAAACCTATGTAGGAAAAAAGAACAATCGATTAAACTTAATTTTAATATGATCCGCTCTCAACTCACCTTTTTTACTTTGTTTGCGATAATCACTATATCTACGTGATGACTTTCTGTCTCTATTATAGCTTCCATCACCACCATTTATGCTATAGACCGCCTCCGTATCAGATGAGGACGAATGTAAAATATTTCCATCACTTCTGTTACGACGCAATGGAAATGATTTCTTTCGCGTTCGCGTTTGTACATCAGACGCGACATTTTGCAGGCTGCCACTTTGTGGTGTACCGAGCGGTAACTGCAATTCATTGATGCATTGCGACATTGGCAATTTCATACAACTGGACGAACGACTTTTCGATGAGCCATCATTTAGTAAATTTTCAGCCGAAGAATTTCGTGGCTTGCGACGTCGACGATAGCGACTAAAGCTGTCTTCCTTAACGACCAAAGTACCAGCCTTACTGGTGCGTAGGAAGTAACGTGGTGCATGTTGTACATCATGTTCCTCAATATATTCTGGTGACGAAAAGCGTCCACGTGTGTAGCTAAAGCGTTCCAATATCGATTCTGAGGTCGCTGGTGAGCGACCCAATGATGAGCTCTGCGAACGACGATAGCGTCGCTTTTCGCGTGGTCCGGACGAAGAGGTAGTTGTTGTTGTCGATGGTGGTGTTGGCATATTGATGACATGAAAATATGTTTCATCACTCTTTGCATCTTGTTTTTGCTTATCCTCTTTGAAGCGTACTTCCTTAAATGAACTGGAGCGTCTTTCAAATTTATAATCTGGCAGATCTGTAGTTTGAAATTCAATTGATGCTGGTGATTCATTTCGGCTGTGCTGCCTCTGTCTGTCATTCAGCGACGGTGGCTCTGGTGATGGTGTCACTTCTTCAATTTGTAAACCACTGAATTCACGATTAAGCGTTGTAGGACGTGTAATGCTGCCCACTAAATTAGCGCTAGCGGCACGATTTGTACGTTTTTGTTTACGTGATATTTTCGGTGTGGTGGAAACTTCAAAATCGGTTGGCTTATAAAGTTTTTCCTGTTGACTATTTGCATCTACCAACAGCTGACCTTTGTGATCATAGAGCATAATGCGTGGCAGTGCAATGTTCGTACAAGATCGTGATGTAGTCAGTTCCCAATTCCATCCTTTCGGTTTCCTTAATTTTAAACTCAAAATATTCGCTAATGGATCATCATCATCATCCAGTGTTGCTGGCAGCTCATCTTCGCTAATCCGCATTGTGTCAGCTGTTGTTCTATTTCTTGCAGCACGTCGCCGTTGTTGCATTTCCATAAACAACTCTGACATTGCGTACGCTTTTGTTTGGTTGAACTTGTTCGTTTCAAGTTTATTAGTATAATTTATATCACTGTGATCTATGTGATGACGTGAATGAATCATCAACGATCGGTCAGCGATCAACAGATTTTAGTTGTTCACAGTGCTGGTTGCTATGTAACAATTTTTTGATTTGTTACAATTTTTACACTAAACTGATCGTGCTTATTGTGTACACCTGTTGGTACTAGATTTTTTGTATTTTTACACTTAACTGATCTAGTTGATCATGTGCTTATTAATACAATTTTCGCATTATTTTATTGTGTCAAGAGAATGTTGCAGCTGTTTTCAATTGAAGTGCTGTACTCTTTAACAAATATCAAGCATGTGCTTGGTATGGGTAGATGATCGTTCAACAATATAAGTGATCTTTAATAAGATTTATCACGGCTTTCAAATGAAACTTTTTTATATCGGTTGCCTTCTGACACTTAAATTGTGTAGATGACTTAGTAATATTAAAGCGATCGTTATATTTTGGTTCACTGACCGATAGTTTTTCTTCAATTGGTTTGTATTTTATTGGTATTTCTTATGATGAGCTAATCGTGTGCTTGTAAAACCACCAGTTGCTTGGTTTCAAGTCATTGTTTTTGCATTAATTGTTGATCAGTAGTCGTATTAAAGATCAGCAAATCATTTATATGATTTAAAATCGGTGGTAGTGTTGAAGATCAGTAATTATTTCAAAGATCGGTGAGTAAATTGAAGAATGTTGATAAAATAATGATTTGCGATCAACAAATGTATTGCCAAGTTCATGAAATCCCTGAAGAATTGTTGATAGTTTCGAAGTTTAATGACCTTTTAGACTCAGGTTGTCGATTTAAAAATCAGTGATCGCTATAAAAAAAAATGCGCTTCTTTTGTTTGGTTCCAAGTCAAGATTGTTGCTTCAGCGATTGTGTTGCAAATCAGCTGTTAGGTATTTAAAGTCAGTAATATTCTCAAAGAGCGGTGACCAGATTGCAGCGCGCTGATACTATTGTATATTAGTGATCTGGTTGAGGATCAGCAACTGTAGTTAAAAGCGGTGATGTTATTGTAAATTGATGATAGTCAGTTGATAAATTGATAATTGATTGATTACTCCGAAAATTGATGATTTAATTAAAGATCAACTACTGGTTTGCAAATCGACGATCTTGTTGGAAATAAGAGAATGTTTTTAAAATTGCTGACCGTATTAAAGTGAAATGATCCTTTAAAGTTCGTTGAAGGTGCTGAAAACCAGTGATCGTTTCAAAGATGAATATTAATAATGAAATTAAAGTGATCGTAAAGTAGAGTATTGATTAAATTGAAAATTTGGTGATTGATTTAAAACCGATAATTTCACTGATCTTGTTATTAAACAAAATTTCAGCAAGAGCTCTTTATCAGCTGTTGTGCACCTTTTATAGTAGAAATTGTAACAAATTTGAAATCATTTACTGATCGTACTCTGACCAATCCACCTGTTTTTATGTGTCATGTAGTCAGAAATTTTGACGCTATCGTCAGTTGTTGATGTCACTACTTCTGTTGCCGTTTGCTGTTCCCAAATTCCACATATGTCAAACAAGCAAGCTACTAGGAATATAGGGGATCGTGTTGAAGATCACCGTTTATCCGCTGGCAATATGCCAGCTTTAACGAAAAAAATTGTTTATTTCAATGGGGCGTAAGTATTTTCTCTGTTTTCCTATACAAAAATACAACTTGAACATAAAATGTTGTTGCCTTTTTGTTTTAGCGATCGTATTTTTAGAACGCTGTTGCTGCTGCTGCTGCTGTTGATTCTTATTAAACTGTAGAAGATTTGCGAATAATTTTTTTTGGTAGTGGGAAGGGCATAGCATTGAAAATTTATGAATTTTATGCGGTATTTTTTGAAAATATAAAGACAAATTTTTTAAATCCTTTCGATCAACGAAACTTGGCAACGATCATGCGCTTAATCTGCGTGGTTGCAGACATTCACTATTGTCTTGTGAGTACAAACTATTTTTAATTAATTAATTGTTGAATTTCAAGAGTTCAGTGCATTCAACGCATTATTTTTGAATGTGAACCACATTAATAATGAGAGCAAAAGTGTAGCCAGCGCATTTTGATAGATCGTGAACGATCAGCACAGTGCATTATTTGCGTAAACAATGTTATTGAAAATTTTTATATATCTTGATCAGTGACATTCAGCAGAACTAAATTAAAAAAAATTTGTCTACTTTCAATATCCATGAATTTTTTTATTTCCAATTTAATGTTAATAAATAAACATTCCGAAAGTGCACACATAGAAAGCGCTATTTTTGAATTTTTGTTTTTCTACACACACGCGAACAGGTCGAACTGATCTTGTCGCTATCGTCAATCGACATTTATTTAATGATCATATAGCGCGATTTTCTACTGCTACCACATTTTTGTGTACCGCCTGCCAACGCGCTCTTCTACCAACTGAACCTCAATGATCGCATCGCATTTTCATACAATAGATTTTTGGTGTGTGTTGTTGTGCAGATCACTTCTTGCGTGATCAGTCAGTCAACAATGCTGAGCGACTGCATCTCCCACTACACGCATTTTTTGCTCTTTTGGTTCTCTGCAGCATTTTAATTTTCACAAAAGAACATATGTTACTTAAATCAAATTAAATGTTTATTTTTATTTGCTCATAATTCATTCTAACAAGATCACCTAATGTTGATGTATTGCTAACGTTTAGTTATACAGTAAATTGTATGATCAGTGTTTCTTTTCTCTCTAACTCTCTCTCTCTAATTTTATTATTTTTGCAACAAGTTACTGCTTTTTAATGGTCAATTGTATATTTAAGAAAATAAATTTCTATAAAAACTTTTCTCTGTACAATGTACTTAAATTTTTATTATAAGCACCAGATCACTTAAGAGATCATTAATTATATACGAGATATTGGTTGTTAAAATGCAAGTGATATTTTCATGTTTCCGCTTAGCTTGCCAGATATATGTACACTTATTTTTCTGTGACTGAAAATTAATTTTCCAATTAATTACACTGCAAAGTAATTAAGAGAAAAGAATTTTGTGGTAATTATGTATGTAGATGCTGTAGTATCACTTTGTTGCTGATCAACAAATGACAAATTTATTTTCATAATTTCTTTTTTAAATAACAAATCATTGGCAATGGCCTCTGCGCATGCAATGCATTGAATAAATTTGATGAAATGAGATGAAAAGAAGATGTATGGATGAATTAGAATCGATGAAAACTTTTATTTTAATTCACCGATGCCACAGTATCTGCGGAAACTATTCACAGGGAGATTTGCCCATCAAAGAATTGTCAGGATTGCATGATGTTATCTATATTGAGTATTGCAACACTTTTGGAAAACGGAAAAAAGGTGCCTCGAAAAATTTATTACACGGAGGTTTTCGGGGTAGCAGAATACGAATTTGAAGTCAGATTTTCGAAATTCAAGATGGCAGATCCAATATAGTGGATTGGGGTATTGAGTTTAAGTCATATTGGGTTTGCCATATTGTATTTAAAAAATCTGACCTTAGATTCATATTCAGCGATCCCAAAAACCACCGTATACCAAATTTAGTGCAAATTGATTGATTTTTAAGCAATACTTCCGCCATATTAGATCCGCCATCTTGCATTTGAAAATTTTGGATATATAACCTAAGATTCGTAATCGGTGACCCTTAACATCCCACCATACCTAATTTAGTGCAAATTGGTTGATTTTTAATAAATAAGGCAATATTGAGCTCGAAGTCATGATCAGTGACCTCCACGACCCTTGTATATCATATTTGGTACAAATCAGTTGACTTTCAAAAATTCGCCCACTATTTGGATTTTTGGTCACCATATTGAATCCGTCAGGTTGGATTTTGTCAACTTACCACACCAGATTTTTAGAGGAGTCCATTAGCTACAATTTGAGATAAGATATGACCCGATCGGTGACGAACTTTTATTTTTGCAAGCTTTTTTTAATGTACATTCCATTTTTCTGCGGCTTGCAGCCGCCATTTTTAAAATTTTTAAAAGACCACACTGGCTTATAAAGAGAGACATATGGCTTTCCCAATAATTCGTCAGTAATCCGTCGTGAATGAGGTGGGGTGTGACAAACCACACATGATAACAGACATATGTATACAACTTTCTCCTCACACGATTGGTTGCCCCCGTGTTCTCAGAAGATGAAGATAAAACATCCTACAACTAGCACAGCAAGTACGCTTTGTCGAGCCTAACACATTGAATGAAAATCGCACTGTTCGCACTCCAGCTTATTGGCCGCGTTACAAGGAAAACTCGGAAAAGAATAGGTAAAAGCTCTGAAGAAATGTTTGAGGAACTACAAAATAAGTCATTCAGAAGTTAATATTTTGAGTGCTTCCGGAACAAAGACGGCGCCGACTGCAATCGGTTCATTTGCATGTAAGACGCAAATTCTACTGCAAAAAGTGCGTACATTTAAGATGGTTAATTAATTTTCATATGGGGCCATCCATAAATTACGTGACCGATTTGGGGAAATGGAGGGGTCATGAAAAATACTACGAAAAGTAACGACGGGGGCGGGGGGTTTCGCGAAATACTACGTGACTTCAAATTGTTAAAATATAAATTAATTTTCAAATACAACGTCCAGATTAAGTAGTAAATTTAGAAGCTCCACGTATCATTCAAGCGTATAGAGTATTTTCACAGCAATATATTTTTAATGTATACAACCTTAAAATGCATAAGAACGAGATAGCAATAGTCCCTAGCGATCGACGCGTGATCCGGTATGAAAATACTCTAGTATTGTATTTAGATTTTAAGTGAGATGGCGTTACCATTTCCACTTTCTCAGGAATCTTTTACGATTCCACCTCCACAGTCAGATTTCAAGAAGAAACTAAATTTTTCATCTTTAACGTTACGCCCTGATTATTCTCGATATAAGGAAATACCATATAACTTATACTGCCCTTCTATTCAAAATAAGATTGATAAAACAATTTGCAATAACTGTGGGTTATATTTTGCTTCATTTACAGTTTTGAAAGAGCATTTGTAAGCAGATAATTTATTACCAAAAAAATGAATACATTTAATGTCAAAACTTATTACAACGATTTAAACTTAATTTTAGAAACGAAATACATAAATCTGAAGATAGCGTTTCTAGAGTTCGACCTTTGAGAATATTGAGTAAGCGATCAGGAGAACGTTTATGTATCATTTCGAATGAGCGGATCGATGTAGAAGCTGTAGAAGCTGTTGAACTAGAAGACGAACAATTAAATATAGAGAAAAATATTACTTTAATTTAGGATGTACCTGCTTGGATAGATGAGGGAGTTCCTTTCTTGGAAGAAATTTAAATATAGAAAATTATTTATTCATTTTAAATATGTTATTTCTATTAAAATATAAAATGTAATGTTTTATGTTTAATATTGTCAAAAAACCGTGTATTTTATTTTAAAATTCATTAGTAAAAAATATTTTTAAAAATCATGCTGCAACGTAATTTAATAGGGGGAGGGGGGGTTAATAGAGTGAAGTTACGAATCGTCACTATAGGGGGGTAGGGGTTAAAAAAAAGTTTTTTCGGTCACGTAGTTTATGGATGGCCCCTATATATCTTTGCATAATAATGCTTTTATAAAATTGTTATTATATTGTGTTTGATTTTTATGTATAAGAAGCAAGGCTATATAAAAAATGTTAAATTGTATTCAGTAATCTGAATTTTGCCGAACTGTTACTTCTACTTGGCCGTAATAAAAGCGTTACGAACTTTTTGAATTAAATTAATCTAACAATCTATTTTGTTGGCTGTTTATTTAAAATAGTTCATAACACTATTATGTTTTATATTTAAAGCTTCAAAATAAATATTAAAAAACTTTAATTGCAATATTTGACAAAATATAGTTCATAATTTTTGGAGTTTTACACACCCCACGTCATTGGCCGTGTTATATATCCGAACCTCATTGGTAACATTAGTCTGTGTATACATATTAATTGCAAGAAATTTTATCACAAAAGTTTATTCAAAACGATTTCAATAACCTTTCTGAATGTGCTAAAAATCAGTCCATTTAACTATCCACAATTTTCAAAGCGCGAATAAACTGATAAAAGTAAAAAAAATGCCATCACTAATCAGTGTAGTAATCATTTCTGCTTTAAAAGGTTTGCGTCTTTGGTTGAAGTGCATGCAAATTTTAGAAAATAGATTTTTAGAATAAAAAAATGTATGAAGAAAATGATAGAACAAAATTATTTAAACCAATTAAAAAAAAAAAATTGTTGCTCGACTTTATAAAATTGGAGCCATTCATATTTCTTCCTTCTGGTTGCGATATATAACATAAGGTATTCCACATCTAACGAAATAATTCATTTTACTTTACTCAGGAGCTCTATGCTTTTAGCTAAAGCATAAGACAATGTTCCGCATATTGTTACGAATCAAAGAATAACTTTCTGTTCTATAAAAAACTTCACAGAAAAGGTAGCTCACGTTATTAAGGATAATTCAGCGCAATATTTTGTTTAACGGATATGTTTTCTGTTATAATTTTTAATATAAAATAAAAACTAAAATTTCCTTTAAATGAAAAGTAGAAAGAAATCACGATCTATCGACTTTCAACGAATTCACTTAACTCTTTGGTTTGCCAATGCGCTATGTTTATTCAATTAAGCCTAAAAGTATGCAATTGCTACTGCTTTTTTGTGTACATATTAACACGATCACTTTTTTAAAGGTGATATTATGGAGCAGTCCATAAATCACGTACAATGCTTAGGAGTGGTATGGCAAAAAACTATATTGAGTTACGTAGATGAGTAGGGTTTCAAGTACATTTCCGTAAAGTTTTGTGTTGTCTTTTACGAACGTTCACACGTTGCCAAGATGTTCATACGGTAGCTTAAATACAACCTAAAAGTTTTGCAACAAGCAGTAGCAAATATAGAATACTTACATTACAAAACCTGCACGTCTTTATTAGAAAATATTGACACAGTGTCCAAGACGGCCCATCAAAACAGACTTCCAATTGTTCACATATACCCAATAATTTAAGCACAAGTCAATCTTCTTTATTAATAAGAATATGCCTTAGTTTTGGAAGGTGGTTCAAATGAGGCCAAACTGAAAATACGCTGTATACATAGAAACTCTCTTTCATAATCACAACTGGGACGAGCCTATAAATATGCTAACATTCAATGGTTTTAAAAATAAGCAAAAAAAAAATTAAGAATTCCGCAAAAGTTCTTATATTTTAGAGGTCAGCAAAGTTTATCATTTTCAGCATCAATGAAAAACGAAATCCATGATTTCAGATGATGTTTCAAATAAAAAATAAATAAAATCGAGTAATATAATTAAATAATGAAAAATATAACGCAAATCTTAATTGAAATTCAATGTATTTTGGCAACTCAAGATGTGCACAGCGAAACTTTCACTTTTAACGCTCGTTTTGCTTATACTTGATGTTCTGTTGACAGCAGTACAGGGTGCCCCGGTCGAGTCACTTTGGAATTCAAGATATCAAAATTCTCAAAAGAATAAGAAAAATGTTATCGCCTATCGACGTTATGTGCGTCGTAGGCCTTCATCCTATCCAGATGATTTATACATGGACGAATATGTAGAAGTTTTTCACACACGGCTAAGGCCACCAACATATTGGTTGAGCGATGAAGAAGTTGATAGGATAATACGCTGTGATTTTAATCCCAACTTGGAAGAATGTGAGAAAAGCTAAAATATTTGAAGTTTTATGGACTTAATCAAGATATTTGTATGAACTTTTTCCTACAGGTAAACAAATACCAGAGGAAAATCCAACATCAACCGTGACACCACCAACAGTGAGTTCAACTACGGAGCGCACTAATCTAAATGAGACTACAACAACCGAAATAATAACACCAGATACAACAGCAACAACAAAAAGATATATTGAGGATACAACAACAAGAAAAACACCAACAGCATCAGCAACAACAACAGATACAGCGATTACAACAACAACTGTCGATATGCCGTTCTTACCCGTCATATCGGAAGAAGAATTGAAAGAATCAGAAGAAAACTATTCAGAAACTGAAGAATTTGAAGTAGTAACAGAAAAAGATTTAGATAGAAATTCATATCCAGTTGTTGATGAGGAAAGTTATAAGGCAGAATATGATAATGATGCAGAATCAGCTGAGGACCAAATTGACAACGGTCTATAAAGGGTTAAGAGTATCAAATAAGGAAATCATATCAATATATTAGGAATAGTTCTTTTGAACTTTCGGCTTTCCATAAAATAAAACTGCAAAAGTTCTACAAAAATATAATTAAACGAAAATAAATTAAATTTTAATGCACTGCACTCTAAAAACCAAAAAATTTAGCAGCCAAACTCTCGAAAACATTGCAAATTTTTGCACTGTACAGCTAAGGAAAAAAAAGTTTCCCAATTAGTGTTCAAGTAACTTTCATATAAATTTAAATCGTATGGAATGAAATCGCTCTGGAATATTTGCATCTGGAGTTCTAAGCAATTCATGCGGCATGAGCTGGTCAAGTGTTTTTATCCATTTTTGATCCTTGCAACAGTATTGACACGTCATCTTCTATAACTCTTACCGCAGTTTGTTCTAATTTTTGTCTTTTAAGAAATTTAATTACAAATATCTTATTGAAATGTACTTTGACGATATTTGTTTGATAAGATTTGGTTTGTACATGTTACCAAGCCAATTCCCTAAGTCTTTTTTTTTATAATAAGGTCAGGGTTGCCAAGTAACGGCCAGGCTGTTAACTGCATGCCAAAACCGTTGGTCACGTAGGCTGTTAATTGGAGGTAAAAAACGTTAAGTGGAGGTGAAACTATTTTTATACAACCAAAAAAAAAAAGTCATACATTTTACATTTTAACAAACTTTTTAGAAGGTCGAATGAAGAATAAACCGTCATTTTCAACTTGGAATAAGAAATAAGATATATTTTTTAATGAAAGGTGCTTTTTTGTTCACTTTTAATTAAGTGCTTGTACGAATTATTCTAAGTTTTTGAGCGGTAATTATGCGCAAAATCAGTCTGGGCCATGGGGTATTGCACCTTTTAGACATTTTCAAGACAAAATGTGAAAGATTTAAACTTAATGTGAAAAATCATGACCTACTAGCAAGACTAAAGAAAAAATTTTAAAAGAAATTCATTAGCACTTCGCTGAGTTTTATTAAGCCACAATAAAAATTTTCCGAAATCAATTCTTTTTTCATTGATTTAATAGAATATTTGGATCTGGAATTTTAGTAATAAGGCTGTGCAATGAGCTGATCGAACATGTTCGAACTTTTGCTATATGCAACGAGTCAAACTCGAACAACTCAATTCATTTGACTCAACTCATGTTCAGTTCGTTCATTGTCCGTATTGTACGATTGCAGCACATGAGTCTTGAACAACTCAAAAATACTGAACTTTTCGAGTTTTGAGTTGTTCGTTTGATCGTTTTGTGTGGTCGTTTGTGATATCGACATCAGTACAATTCGGCGTTGTTATTCGGGTGTGTACCAGAGAACATCATTGAGTAGCTCACTTTGTTTTTTGAACCAGGGTGGCTCAAGGCTCTGGAAAGGATCGTTTTGATGGATTTTCGTTAGAAAATGGCTTTTAGACATCACTTTGGGTGACTCCGGACACTGCAAAGGACAGTTTTTGATCCATTTTTGAAAATTTTTATTTTGTTCCAATTAACTTTTAATTACAGTGGTGTAGTGTTAATATTTGGTGTTCATTTTTTAGATTGGAGCACTTAGTGCGTCCTGAGCGATTTACAGAATTTGTTGTTGTATGGATATTTTCCTTCTCCTTTAGAGTATCCCGGGCGTAACCACTCTATAAGTGACTACCCATCGAGGCGGTTAACTCCGAGTCACGTTGGGTCACTTGGAATCACGTAGGTGAATGAAAATCGTGATTTTTGTTTTTGCGTGCGATTTTTGTAGAATTGCACCATAATACCTATTGGCCACCTTGGTGCAAAAACTTATCGCATCTAATTACGTTTTCTGGTACGTACGATTTTTTTGGATTTTTGCAGATTCGTTTTAAATTAAGTATTTCATCATCCTCTGAGGACAGGAAGCAGTGCAACGAAATCCGTTAAACGTAATTAAGGGCGACAAGTTTCTACACCAACGTGGCCTATAGGCACGGTGATCACATTTTTAGGAGCTAAGCCCGAGACAAAAAAAAATCGTGCTGCAAATAATGTTGAAATTTTGAACATTTTTTGAAAAAACGGTGCCATTTTTGCAAGGTTCGAGACATTTAATTAACGTGTATACTTCTCTACCTATTCACGCTTGACGTGAGCAAGAGCTTAACGACCCGATGCGTTGAACAAAAAATTACACTAATAAAATACATGCGATGATGGCAATTCAAAATGATTTAACTCGAATATCTTATCTATATATTGTTGTAGGAGCTGGAAGAGCCAAACGAGCCTCGATTTGTGCATCCTTAGATTATAAAATATTAATTAATTTTTGTAATTTTTCATTTTTCTTATGTAAATACAGCTGATGGAAAAAATTAGTGAAGTTAATTTTACCGAGTTGAACTTCGTTTCAAATCCATTTTCCCTATCAATCAATCTTATATAGTGAATCGCTAAATTTTGTTTCTTAAAACGTTACAGGAAAATATGGATCAAACATAATTCGAAAATCCCGCGTTAAGAGATATTTTCGATTGCCATACTTGTTGACCTGCATTGTTGTTTGCCCTTTTTGAATAGCGGAAGTAACCTTTAGCTTAATTGTTTTTTCTTTTTTTTTCAATTGAAACGGAAGCTCATTTTAGAAGCGTAATAAGACAATTAAATATGAGTAGACAGGTTTTGTTTTGTCAAGAAAGTAACAAATTTAAACTGAACTGTATCATAAGAGCAAGTAAAAAAAAGTGGCACTTTATCTACTTAAAGCTACTTACATAAACAGAACTTAATTAAATGAATTAGTCATCTTTGGCATAACATCAATTTGCGCTTTAATTTTTTTCATCACATGCAATGTGAAATAAATTGCAAAAAAATAATCTCGATTATTCTTGAGGATAGACACTTTCTTAATTTTTTGTTACCAAAATACGACTTGTCCATTGAACTTTTTGATAATTTCTTAAGACGTTATCTCACATAAAACAGGGTCAGTCACCAGCAGCAGTGGTTGGCAAATCACAGTTATAGAAGTGACAAATCATACATCATGTACACATTTTAAATGCATTTTGCTCTATTTAAAATTGAGCCGAATGTAAAATTGATTTGTTTTTATTTATCCAAGAAACTACAAATTTCCATAAGTTTTTCCAATGAAATTAAGCTTAAGTTCTTAATAGAATATGTGTAACTGATAATACTTGGCAATTTTCTCTTCACCTTAAACTACACGAATGACTGTAACAATTATGATTTGATTTATAAAAAATTAACAAGTAACAACTTCCCAAGAACGCAATCAATCGCATATTAGTCATTGGCTGTATAGAATTTCAAACAGCGTTACTCAAACTAAATCACAGACCCTACAGGAATAGTTGTTTTATTAGAAACTTTGCTTAAAAAATGTTCATAGTAATGTTTACCTCTACTTATATTTATATTCAAGTAGCTGCTCATACGAAAAATTTTATTAAGAAGTAGATCCATTTATTTCTAAAAGATTATGTGGTAGAGGCTTTTAACTTCCAACTTAAGTTTATTAAAGTACCTTGAAAGTTAAGTTCACAGCACTCTAGGTGCTTAGAGCTCTAAGGACGATTTCTTCAATTATTCAGAAAAAGCCACTTTCGGCAAACATTTAAAATCTTAGGTCATGAAGCCTTAAAATCCAAAGTTACCTCAATTGTTCTCATTCGTTTTTTTCTAGTAAATATCTACAAAAAAACAGTTCACGCCTCTTAATTATAATAAATAACATTTTGTGCAACCAAATGGTGTTCGTTAAAAATTTTGAAATGAGCGCCACAATTCGATGCCTCATTTCGATTGTTTCTTGATAATACTTCCGGGCTACCGGGGTATTGTGTGATTTTCACTTTCTTACTTAAAAATCAATGGAATGGAATGAAATCGTCAAACAACTATACTCCTTTTGTCACTGAATTGAAGAACTCGTTTAAAATTCAGATAATGAAAAATGTCAGATAAATGCTGATTTCAAATATATCAGAATTTTGAACCATATAAATTTAAAATCGCCTAAATTTTAAATTATCTGAGCTCTGAAACATCGCATTTCAATTCTAATAATGCAAACTTTGATGATCTGAGTGACATAAAAGACCCGTTGTGATATCTAGAAATCAAGATTTCGGAGTTGTTTGATTCCGAAAAGAACGATGCCTACATAGCTCGTGTTCTGTTCACATTATATTGCAGTAAGTTTGGATCAGCGGTAGAGCTAAGATATAATGAAACAGTTTTGGGCATTATTGTTCATTATTGCTCATTTCATTATCATCTTTTTCAGTTCCAGAGAATTGAAAATTAGTTATTTTCAACTCCATTAATAAAAAATTGATTCTTTTAACGGTTATATTAAAGAAACACAATTAGATGGAATCAGGTTAGGCTAGGTGGAACAAAAGTTTATGATTAAAGTGTTTGTTTGCCTGGCGAACTCGTACATTCTGTGGAGTTTTAATTATCCAACGTCGAGTAATCAGTAAAGGAACGCATGTCCAAGTGTTCTAAGCCTTGTCCAAGCGAGAGTAGGGCATTCACATAGTAAATGCTCTAGTGTTTCTTCCGTATTAAAGAAATTTGGAGTTGAAAAACTTTAATTTTATTGAATCGACTTTTCAATCCCATGTTAAAAGAAATGCCATGTTACGTGCAAAATAATGACCTTTTAGCTATCAATTAAGTTTTTTTGTGAGTATTTCTATTATTTTGTAGAATCGGATTGCATATTGATGCAAAAAATCATAAAAATAAATTTTAAGAAAAAAAACTTTTTATTTTAAAATAAATAAAATTTATTGAAAATTAAAAAATCGCTACTTTGGCCGTTAAAATGTACGTAAAATGAGACATATTTTTGGAACTTAACTCAAAATCCTGTCATAAAATTTGATCATGCTCATCACAAAAGCCACTTATTCAAAGAATTTCAGCTAATTTAACCAAAATACCTTTTCTTTACAAAAAGTGAGAGGTCTTTTCTTTGGGGGTGAACTTATTTTTTTCTCGTAGAAAATAAGAAATTATCAGACATATATTTTCAAAATTAAAATTAAATAACATATTTCGTACAACGTATAAGAATTATATATATATATATATTTTTAAATATATCTTTTTCGATCTTTGCGGGAGTTCCGATTCACCATTATAACTATCTCGGTCATTCGGAATTTCTATTTGATAGCATAAATATTCTGAGGATTAATTGAAACAAAACATAAAACAATCAAAAAACATGTATTTCGAAAATATTTTAAGAAACACTTTCGTCAATACTAAAATTAATGCCGAAGGTCTACTTAAAGTTTTTTATTGTTTTTTTTTTAATAAAACTAAAGTATTTTTAAACAAAAAATGAACATAATCAATGTTCTTTTACACTATTCCACATAGTTTTTGAGATAACAACAAATTACCTTCGGCCAAAGTGCTTCTCCGCAAAGTTTGAGAAACACTGACTTTTATTCACTTTTTTTGGTTTTGCGAGTTTTTAACGCTGTTGGAGAAAAACTTGATATGGAAACATCAAATGTAAGATGCTCTCCTTAAATATCATAAAAAATTCGCCCAGCTAAAGTTTAATAATAATAAAAAAAAATCAACTCAATCAAATTACATTTGTAACGGCAAACGCACAGCTGTAAATAAATAAATTTAATAAAATTCAGCAAACATGGGATTGATGCTGCTACTCAAAGTGTGCGCGATAAGCGAATCAAAAGACGAGAACAATAACCACAATTCTTGATTGAATAAATGCGACTTCACTTAAAATGTTTCGATACAATAAAGGCGACGTTTGGTCTGACGAGCGTAACAGTTTTCGCAAATACGCTGACCGGTCACAACCGCACAAGTTTATATTTAGTCGAACGTATAATTGAGGAAAAAAATAAATAAATAAATAAATTCGTTTGAAGTTGATATAGAACATAAAAAATCTAATAAAATGAAGCACCTGCTCATAATAAGCATAGTGATAGTCACCCTTGCGGCCGCTGCAACTAAAGCTGATCTTCTCGATTGTAATGAAGATAAGTTCATCGCTTTGCCTGATATACCCGGTACTGGTCCAAAAGTCGCTGAAGAAAGTAATGAAGAACATGAGATACGTGAATTTTTCAAAAGTATCGGTTGTCAAATTAAAAAAGGTGCCACCAAAGTGAAGATACAGGCAAAAAAGATCGGCAAAGAGCTTAAGGAGGGTTTCAAGAGATTCACTGAAAAAACGAAGGATTTCGGTGAGGGACTCAAGACCAAATATAATGATTTCAAGGATAGCATTCATACAGATGACATTGAACATGAAGTGCCACATAGACTGATTGAGAATGTAGAAATTATTAATCCAGATATATTGAAGGCAGAGCAGCAGTGTGGACATGGTCACATATTAGATGCCTTAGGAAATTGCAGTAAATTAAGGAAGTAAAGTGAATGACTTTTCTACGAATTAAGTACTGAATGTAAAAAACGAATTTAAAATAAATAAAAAAACCGTCTAGTATTTTATTTAAATATCCAATAAGACTATTTACGAGTATACACAGAAGTGTAAAAATCAATTGTTTTCGTGCAATTCATTTTTATTATGCACTTAAAATAAAACAATATTGCAAATGAGCAAAAAACATTTGTAAAATGTGCTAAAATTAAAATAAAAATGTAAGAGGAAGTAAAATTATTCATACGAAAATAACAAAGAAATTAAATGAGTCATCGCTTTTGATTTCAAGAAAGTTATAAGTTGACGTGTGTTACCTTGCACCGAATTCCCAATAAAGTCAAACATAAGTAGATAAAAAATTAATTTAACTCAATTCATTTTGTCTGTTTTCATAAATAGTAAGATGAGATATACAGTATCCCAAAATTTTCTCAACTCAATTTCACAGATTTTATTGCAAAATAATTTGCACTGAATTTCCATAAAATTCAATAAAAGACAAAAAATGACAAAAATTGTTAGTTTGCTCTCGGACTTACTTCATTTTTTATATATATTATGTATATAGAAATGAAGTATGTTTGAACACAGCTAAAGTTACAGCGTTAAGATTTCACAACTTTTTTTAAAGCCTTTTTTCTTTTCTATTGCAATATTTGCTACTACAAACATTTTCTTCTCTACATTTTCCAAAGCTTTACAATAATTTTATTAATTGTAAAAACTTACAGTACTCTCAAAAGAGAGTTCTGTGTGAAAGAGAAAGAACATATAAGTGATAACTATTCCCTTATCCTCCTTAAAATAAAATATATCAAATCAAATGCGTTTCAGAAGCAGAAGGGATAAGCTGTTTTTCTTTCACCACTTGAAAACTGTTAAAGTTATCGTACAACCCTTAAGATTTTTCAAGTTAGTACAGCCAAGTCAACAGAAATTTATAGCCAAGTAGGAGAACAGCTTGAAATGTTTGTCAAACGATAGACCTCGATGTACTTAAATAAATATATATGTAGGGTTTTCACCCGTTTTTTAACAGGAAGAGTATAGTATAAGATTGAAATCTGTGTATAATATCAAAAATTTATGTTTTTTCTCACATACAATTTTTCTTCAGCATTTTTCTTCTGATTATTTTGGCATACTTTTCAATTAAATTGACATAGTATACCTATTCTTTTTTCTAAACCTAAGCGAGACCGAATCAATTTCAAATCATGCAGTCTGACTGACTTCAAATCGCAGAATTCGTTCGCGTTGTTGTTTTTCAGACAAAATATGAGGACATGTATTCTCCCGATTTGAATGAAAAAAATTTTTAACGACGTTAAGCATAAATCAAATTTTGGTGTCATAAATTAAAAACCAGTAAAAATATTTTCAAAAAAGCGCCATTTCCAATCAAAATGTGTAACTATTTTTTGTCTATTGATTCTAATAGAACATCTTATTCTCTTTCAGAAACTTTAAAAAATTTTGAAAATTCCTGAAAATTGGCGGCATTATGGAGCTTCGTATGGAAAAAAAGCAGATTTTCTCTAAAACATTACCTTTTCTGGGTAGAAATTATAAGGTAAATTTGTAGTAGTACTTATGAGAAAGAAATAATATAAGTTTCATGCGGACCGAACGAAGTTTGAGGTCTGAAGAAATTTTTTTCTTAAATCGAAATTAAATTTTTTTTTTATGAAATCAACATGCTATCTACGGTATTGTTTTTAAAGAAAATATCAAAAACTACATTGCAAATTACTTTTTGAAAATCGTTCTTGCTTTTTGCATAATTATACTTTTATCAAAAACAAGGTTATGTTTTTGAAAAAATCAGCTTTGCTTTTTTTTTCATAAAAAGCGCCATAGATCCGAAAAACAATTTTCAAGACTTCTTAAAGATTCTGAAAGAGAATAGGTCCTTGTCTAGTTCTACTAGAATCAAAAGACAAAAAATAATTATTTTGATTTGAATGGCAATGGCAAATTTTTGGAAATAGTTTCCGCTTTATAAATATTTTTTTAATTCAAATCGGGGGAACACGTGTCCTCTTAATTCCTCTCAACAATAACATAATTTAATGGAAACCAATTCTGCAGTGCGATTTGAAGTCAATCAGACTGCATTTTTTGAAATAAATTTGGTTACGAATTAAAGTCAATCAATTACATCTATCGAAAAACTCTCAAAGAATTTATGTGCAGCGATCATAAAACTTTGGATTTACCAAGTTTCAACTAAATTTTTGGAAGTGTGAAAGGTGTCACGTCAACACTTTGTTCAATTCTTATTATATCAAAGCTTTTGCATGTGATGGAAGTGCCTGGTCTGTCAGTCGCTTGGGAGTAGCACCAAAACAACATTTGTCGTAGAAAAAACTACCTTTTTACAAACCGATTATGGAAGTGATTCTTTGCAGTTCCATCCGCTGAATTTGAGTTCTGTGGCTATTTTGTTAAATAGTTTTTTTAACAAAAAAAAGGCAATTCCTGAAGTAATCTTGACGTAACGAAGCACCATGAGTAACGAACTCATCGACGACGAGTTCGCGGCTGTTTACCACCTGAAAAGCTTATGCAAAGTGCTAGCTGGCAGACATTTTTCTTTTTTTCATATTAAATTTTATATATATATATTGCTTAAGCTATCGCAAAATGCCTATAAAAAAAAAAATAAAAAAAGTACCCGAGCCATAGCCCCGTTGTAGTAAAGCTTTCCATAATTTTAAACTTTGATACTTGGCGATGAGTAGCTTTCTTCCAATATATTAATAGCTTAAATAAGAAGATTTCACTTCTTCGAACTAGTCTGAAATTATTTAAGGTTTCGGTTGATACTCATAACTAAAAAAAAAACAAAGTTTACATCTTTCCAAGAAAAGTTTGTTGTTTTTGTTGCTAAACATAAAACTGAAAAAAGTTATAAAATGCAGAGTGTAGATGGAATCAATAAAAACCATAACAAAACAAAGAAGTTCAAGTTAAAATAAAAGGTAAAAATTATGTCAAGCAGCATAAGAAATTCCATAAAAATACAGCTGACTCTAAGACAAAAGGCATGGGCAAGTGTTGGCACGCTTGTAAATATAAATTGGAGAAGCCTTTGAATGGGAGAAGTTTGCTGTTGTTGGCACAATCCCAACGTTTGTGCTAAAGAGGATTGCTCTTGAAAAGTGCCAAATTCAATATAGTATATATAGTATTGTTCCAAAGCTATGGTTCCTTGACGGATATTATTTTAGAGTAAAAATATTACGGACAGCGAAAAGACTTTCGAATGGAGAATTTTATGTGGAGTTCTTGTACGTTATTGAAATTTATGTAAAGAGAAGCTGAAAAATCTCCAACACATAGAATTCAGGCTCATGAAAAAATTCAGAAAGTCAAAAAATTTTACACTGGATCTAAAGTTAAAGAAAGTATAAAAGTTCAGGGCTCTTATGAGCACATAATCTAAGTTTGTTAGTAAAAATAAAATTTCTTATCTCTTAAGCCATATGTTGACCAGGGTGTAGGCAAAATAGCCTACGAAAGAAATTAAATGAGTTAAATTTTATGCCCTACACACACAGATTGTATTCTTTTTTTTCGATCAGTGGCAGGTATTGAAAAGTATACATACTTTCTCAATTGGCATCTCCTACTAAGCCGAATCAGCCGAGTCTGTAGGTTTGTCCGCCTATAAAAAATAATCACGGAAACTATGAGAAAATCCGAGATAATTTGATCATTGCTCGCGTATTTAAAAATAACTGAAATAAGATCACGCCTACCATCCATACAAATTAAACATTTTACTTTTTACTTTTCACACCAAGAGAAATGTTCAAGTCTCTCACATTTACAAGAAATAGTTTGAACCACTTAGTACCTGACAAAAATTGTGTGAGTTTTAAAATAAAAGCGTGCCACTTCCGATTTCAGTGAAAACTTTAAAATGCTATACCATGAGCTATTTAAGTAACTGTTTAGAGATCCACTATGGAAACTTTTGGTGAAAGCAGGTGGGAGAAATAAATTTTATAGAGAGCTTTTCATTTAATTTTATAAAATACCAACTCTTTCGTTTTGCTGAAAAAGTTGCCCATTGCCTTAAAATTTACATGCCGCACCAAGAGTTAACAAGCCATATAAAGAGAGAGTGCAGACCAAAATGAAGTTTATCTTTTACTGAACTGAGCCAATGTTAGTAGCTCTGATACTCTGATACAGCTGCTGTTGACCAAAACTTCAGCACAGAGTTAAAACAAGTTTTAGTCTGAAATCAAACTTCGCGTACTACAGTTCACGGGATTTTTTTCGTTTGTTTATCCATACGACGCACACCACTCCTCTGCAAGTTACTACGATAGTTTTAAGCAAAATGATGGCTTCCAGAGTATTCTTGATCATAATGTTGGCAATGTTTGGTTTCATGTTAAGCAACATCGAAGCGGCTGCTATAATTTGTGGTGATGACTCAACGCAAACAAAAACAGAACCAGCGGCAACGGCAACATCAGGAGCAACAGCAATTTTGGAAGCAACAAATGAAAAGTCATTGCCAAATCAGGAAACATCAGATGCAATAGCAGCAGAGCTACCAACGCCAACAACAACAACAACAACGACGACGACGACAACAGAAAGCAGCGAAGTGAAAAAAATCTTCAAAACAGTGCAATGTTCGTTGGAAAAAGCCCGTCCATGGGTGGAGGAAATTGAGAAAGAAGCCAAACGTTTGGAAGAAACGGCAAAACGTTTCGGTGAGGGCGTCATAAGTAAATTAGGCGATTTTGTTGAACGACTTACTTCCAATGATGAAAATACAAATCCAACGTTGAGGTTATTCAATAGATTCATCACTGGTATTGGTGTCGTAGGCAACGTCAACAAAAAAGTTAAACACCCTATACAGGAAGTTGTTATTGAGAAAGAGCAGGAGCAGGAGCATGAGCAGGTTCATGAGCAGGGTCATGAGCAAGAGCATGAGCAGAAACAGAAGCTGCCAGTAACGGAAATTGTTGTAAATTCTTCATCAACTACAACAAGTTCAACTACACCGGCTATTATTGCACTAGCTGATTTTGATGAAGCGGAAAATCAAATAAACACAGATGAGAAGTAGTTCCATCAAACCATAAGTTGCTAGAGTTTGTGGCCATTGCTAGTTGCTTCACTCGAAATGTATCATTTTGAAAAGTGTGAGATGTTTAGCATTTTAATTATTAGAAATTTTTATTTATGTACTTATCTTTAAGATATTTTTTAATCAAAATAAATCAACGTATTTTTTACGAAATCAAACTTTATTCATTCTGTTTTTGGTTGGTTAACCAGCAAAAAGTTTCTTTATTTCTGAAGAATTACTTGTGTCTCTTTCATTTTTGGTCAACATTCTGCGCTTTTTCAGTCGTTTTTCCTCCTCCCTTTTACTACTATGCCAATTATTCACAGCAGAAATCAGTCATGGGGGTAATGCATTAAATATTTAATACATTTTATTTTCATTTTAAATTTCATTGAATTTAGCTGAGTTATAATAGAACATTTTTCAATTATAACCAAATTTTAGTAATAATAAATGTATTAGTGAATTGCACCCATGTCTGCCATTTGATAAAAGTGGGATTGAATGAACAGCTCTGTGCGCTCATTCGCAATAGAAGTGGGCTTTGTAGAAAACGAACTTCAAAGTATAGCCTTAGATTTGTATGGAAATTGAGAAACGTGCTGTTTTTGATGCCATTGTGAACGCATAGTTGCTTTGAATAGAATCGTAATCAAGTTTCTTAAGGTTGAAAATTTCAAAAGCTATACTTTTTTTTTATTTTATAAGAAAAAAATTTTTAGTTTGCATTTTGAAATTGAAATTATTAAAAATAATATCAACTTACCTGCGAGAGTGTTGCGCAGTCGTAGTACATTGCACTTGTCATTATGATTAACCAAGATCGATCCATTGCATGACCGTATATTTTTCTATTTTTATTTATATATCAACGTGGCATTTAACGTTTTGTAAGCCAAATAAAGCTTCAGTTACGTTTCAGAAATCTTTCATTCTCATTTCAGAAAGCTTACTGCAATGTGTCATTGTCTGCGTTTGGACTTCATTTCAAACTTTTCTGAAATGTTACAAAAACCTTGTAAGATTAAAGAGAAAATCCACAAAAATTTGTAATTACGTTATTGGACTCTGAAATATTTTGGTTTTTTTATTTCAGCTCTTTTTTATGTAGTTTTTGTGACATCTCTTTATTAAGAGTTTACGATGATTACACAAAACTATACTAAACATCAAAGCATCAAACAGAGAACCAGCCCGGGACCATTCACAAAGTTCTTTACTAAATATGTATCTATATTTGACATCGTATTACATATACGATTACATATCGAATCATTAAACATTATTAAGGTTTCATTAGAAAAATTCAGTATGCACTAAATTTGGAACGTTTCAGAAACATTTCAGAAACATTTCAGAATTATTACATGTGAAAGATTACATTTTAAGCATATAAGATTTCTGTGGCGTGTAGTTTGCAACATTTCGAATGAAACATTTCTGGAATGTTACGTACTAATTCTGAAACGTTACATGCCGAGTGGGTATTCAATATGTGCAAAATTTTGTATCAAATAAGCTTTTTCTTTAACTTCTTTCACTTTGATTTCATAAGATTCGGTGCTCGCACTAAATCATAAGCATTGATTCTTCCCTAAGTGCAATTATCTACAGCACCCGTAGGTATAACTCTTATTCTCAACATAAAGTTTACGGTTCCATATTTGTCAACAGCAATGAACAAACAAATCTGAATTAAATCTAATGGTTCGCTAAAGCGGAACCATCAGGACTGGTCACTATTGCGTTAAAAAGTATCTTTAAGGCTGTTTGTATAATTTTCTGTTCAATAGGAAACTAAGGGTAAGTTCCCAATTGCTTTTGTTTGATTTATTCAAAAATAACTGATTTTGTAGAACAATTGGGATTTCACCCTATTTATATGAACTAAGAAATCATTAATACATAAAATTATTTCCATAAAATCAACCGAAAAAGTCCCGATAGTAAGCTATGTGAAATTTCTCTTATTAATTCAAAATTTCTTAACAAAGTAAGACAAAACGTTAAGCAGTGCGTACCGTATCTTAAAGTTAAAACGCTTTTTTGTTTGTTTTTTTTTTTTAATTAAATATTTGCAGTTAAAAGCTTATGCTGATTTGATAAAATTAAATAATGAGAACCCTTTTAATTCTATATTTATTGTTAATCATCTCACTAACATTTGCTTATGCTGCAATAACTGTGCCACATTGCAGAAAGCGCGACTTTATTAAAAGTTTTTGGTAAGAAAATGTATTCTTTTTATAGTTTTATACGAGTAATAAAATCAAAAATTCTCTCTGTATCCCTTTGCAAAATATTCATGAAAAAACCTGTATAAAAATTTAAATATTTTTAGCACTTCAGAAATTACTACAGGTGATTTCGCTGCCAATGCCAACTCAGGATCGTTTCCCACAACTGCTGAAACTACCGTCAAGTGCAGTCGCATTCTTTGGACATTAGTCAGTGAGTCATTGTGAGATCGCAGCAATGAAACGCGTGCCATATTTAAGCTTTTGGCTAATGCTCATTTTACTCGTTTGGTTGACCAGCGGTGTTTTAACTGGACCACCATCGCGTTGCATTAAGAAGAATTTCAAGGGGCAATGTTTGGAATACAGAAATTCAGATAAAACCAACAACAACAACAACATGTGAACGAGATCAATATGCAAAAACAGAGTGTTATGATATTTATTAATAGCTGATATATGTTAATGTTTCCAACTAAATATGTGCGCATGAATTAATAAAATTATAAATTTCAATAACAAACAAAATTTGTGTCTCTCAGCTGTTTTGAAAGCGAATTTCCAGTTTATATTATGACATTAAATGAATATCGATTGAGTGCGAATGAATCATGAAATACTTTTAGATTGCCAGTTACTTTCGACCACATGCCAAAAGCTGAAGTTGATTTTTGGCTCTCTCATCAACCAAGTATTTCACCTGTGATAAAAAAACATCAGAACTCACACAGTATGAAGTTCTTAGCCTATATAATTTGCTATATACTACTTGCTGCCTTAACTCATGGTGCAATCACTGTGAACAGTTGCAGAAGGCGTGATTTCAGAGGAAGATGTATAACAACTAGACGCGGCATTAAGAGTTCAAATTAAATAAAGTAATTAAAAGTGATATATTGTTTAATTTTATCGATTTGTACACTAAAACCAGTTATTTAAATTTTTAAGCAACAAAAAAAAGACACGCTTGTTCTTATGCAAATAATAAAATTTGTGCGTCAGAATACAATAAATTAATAAAAAACCTAATGCATAAACAAAACACAAAAAAAATTCTTTAGATGAAATATAATTTTATAGAGTCCTTAATTGTGATAATGAAAATTAACCAACAAGAAATCATGTCATGCAGCAATTTGGAAAAATTCCGTAAATATTGTAGGAAGTGAAATTCTATGAATTTAAGTTCGTTATAATCTGCCTAATTTAGTGAAAGATGTACAAAATAGGTGCGAGCTATACAAATTTGGTACTCGCATCAAAAGAAAGATAGTTTTGATTTGATTCAATTGACATTCATTTAAATGCAAAATTGTGTTAATTCCCAATTAGCAACGCGACGCAACGCAAGATAATGCGGTTGCCAATTGCGGCAAAAAATTTCGTTTTTGTGCAAAATTTTGCACTACACTGAACGGACTATATACCAAATATCAGCAAAAATGGAATAACAAAGTATAAAAACTTCAATTTTCGATTTGTATTTAGAGCAGCTACATAATTGAAATCAAAATTGTAACTTTAATAACAAAGTGAAATGAAAGATAATCTGTTCCAAAACACTGATAAAGCGACCGACTTCATGATACTCACGATATTATCTCTTTTAGGAATGCGCTTTGATTCGAAAAGGCCATTGCAAAGTCTGGAAGAAAGGAATAGTGGTGAAAAAATGACGTGAGGTGTGATTAGGCGACTATTGATTATCGATCCATAAATACTTAATACTTTAAAAAAATGTAGAAATTTCAGGAAAACTTCTTTGAAGACTACTGCGAATTATGTGTTTTTTGGTGCCTCAACAATGAATCTGATTTGTTCCAATGTGCGCCTCAATAGCATACAAGGCCAATGGAGCATTCCTGTTAATGAATTTTGATTGCACCTGATTGGCTTGTTTGCAGCAATCAGATCTTTTTTCATGTGTTATTGCTCCAGCACATTTTCCAGTCTAGTAGCAGACCTATGTAGATACTTAAAAGACTTAACCCAGTCAATAGAAAAGCAATTATCAGAGCACAGATTTTGCTCGAAATATATTTGTGATAAATGAGAAGAGCTGCAAACATTCCTTTCGACAAATATTGCTCACTTACTGAACAGTGAAATAATCAAAGCAATGTTTCTTTCCTGAAATATTAAAATACATCAATTATATCTCTTCACAGTTCAACTCTCTGTGCCCTATTCGATAAGTAGAACTTAAACCAAGCATGAATTTATCCTCTAAAGCCACATTTCTACAGTTTGCCTTTTTCAAAACTATGTTCTTTTATCATATTGCCATCTTGCGAACCCAAAGTAATTATTGTTTTAAAAACTATTTTTGACCAACTCGATAATTCATATTCTAGTGATTTGGTTTATTATCGCGAAAGCCCTTAAATCATAAATATGGTAAGTCGTTCAAACAGAATAACTTTTTTGTAAAAAATCATATAATATATAACTTTTGCTTGATATAAACTAATATCCGAATAATAAGGAAGCTAAATATTTTAAAAAAAGGTCTAATTTTTGATCTTGAATATTAATATCTTTGATAGCGATAATTTCACAATGCTAAATAGTTTTGGTATAAACAGTGTGTGCTATCGCACGTGAATTTAAGGCTTTCATTAAATTCTAAAATAAAAATGGTGTGCAGACCTATGGCTGGAAACATACCAAAAAAAAATTATGGTCAACTGAAAATATGGATAAAACAAATATCATGTCAATTCGCCAGAAATTATTTCACGATAGTCAAGGCCAGCATAGAATACCTGTACTTATTTTGACAACGACATAACACTAAATGATGGTACTAAAAAGGGCATTCATAATAGAATCAATGAAGCAAAAGGTATATTCGCTCAGCTTTGTAATGTCTCGCAATCTTCGTTCCTATCAACGGCAACAAAGCTCAAAGTCTTTGAGTCAAATGTGAATGCAGCACCTGGTAAGCCAGGTCTGCTGCACAATTTACAAGTGCTCAGTAACAATCGTGTTTGTCGAATTCTGAAAATTTAGTGACACATGACCATTCTCTAATGTCGAATTGCTCATCGGATGCCTTCAAGATATTAAGAAGTAGATTTGGCACACATTGCAGAAATTACCAATTTTAGCCTATTGACAAGCGCAGCGGAAAACGCGGACGTTCTTAATCGTCGCGAGAACGATCGCTAGAGCATGAAGTACATTCGAGAATCGAGAAAGTTTTGGTGAGGCCCTATATATGATGTATCAAGATTTAGTAAATTTGCTTTGTGAAAAACATACATCAGTGTAATGGACTTATTTTTTAGTACTTTCGGTACATTGGTCGATTTTTTAGTACATATGATGTAATTTGAGTGCATTTTCAATAAATTTAGTTTAATATCACATCAGGCTGTATTATAATTCCGATTTAGTTCGGAATTGAAATTAAAGTCTGAAATTGAATCTCAATAGCTTTTTCAAATCTATTAGTCGGAACATGCTATGGCATTGTCTTCGAATTTCGAACTTGCATTGTTAATGTTTTGATAATTTGCGAATTTTGTTTTTTGGTATGATCCTGAACTATTCTTTCGAATTTCATTCTGAAAATCAACGTTCACACGAGCAAATTCGGTCTGAGAAATTCTAGTCTATTCTCTTTTGTGAATTTCTTTTGCGTTTACACACGGAAACTAGAATTTGTTTGTGCAAGAAAATTTCAAAGCAATTACTGCGTCAACACGACACAACAAACGTAAATTCAAATCATAATATCAGCTAAAGAATAGAACGAAAGGGATTTCGCGTGTACGACAAATTCTGTACACCACCCTTTCGTTTTTCCCTTCCTGCCTACAAACAGGAAAACTTTCTTTGAAGAGTTTCCTCGTGTAAACGCTGTCAAACGGGAAAAATCACAACAGAGCTAAAGATTCGCGAAGAAAGTCCAAATAATGTTTTTTTTTTTTATAAAAATTTCAATTTTTTTTTTTCATTTATTCTGAGTATATAGCCAAAACATACGCTATTTAAAAATTGCATTGCAACTCTAAATCAAGTACGCTCTCACAAGCAAGAAAAAATCTCGATAATTCTACATGAAAATTGCTTTGAGTTAAGAATTCTTTATATGATTTACAAAATTTTGTGTCATCCAACAGCGTACATAAAAAGCTTTATAAGAATATGAAACCCTATACTATTTAGCCGATTGTTTTTGAGTTTAAGTAGATTTTTGTAAATTTCGACCAAATTAAATAAATCGTTTTCTACAAAAACTGCTGTGTTTAACGTAACTACTTAACAAAGCCCACTTTTATCCTTTTTTAACAGTGTGCCATATTAAACAATAGATAATTTAGTAGATAATTTTGTTTAAGCATACGGAAATTTTTATGAATTATCTTTTTAACACACTTCTTTTTTTATGTAAAAATAATAAAGTAAAACTTTCGCATGCGCGAATGAAATGATCCGCAATTTGCGTTGAAAAGTGTATCATGCGGCATTTGCATTATAAATTTCTTATGTTAAAAGCAAATGAATAATACATTTTGTCGTAAAAATTACAAATTTTTTAAAATTTGATCAATATTTTCAAAAGTTTTCTTAAATTTACAAAAAATACATCACCGTTTTTAAAAGTGCATAGTACCGAATTCCGAAAGAATTCAAAAATATTAACATTTTTTAAGTATTATACCGTTTCTTATAATATGTGTGCCCGAACAAATGACTTAAGTCCATTTCTCTTGTTTTCAAAAAAGATAAAGTTTCGAAACACTTATTTAGGTCAAAATTGACTTAAGACATAGCAATTATCCGGCTGCAAATTTAGAAAATCTGATTTGATAGAAGACAAGAACATACAAAATTATCCCTGAAAGAGCTGTTAACTTAAGTGAGAAAAAAATAGACACAAGTCCAAATATGAGCACAAGCCTTTAAAATTCCCTTCCAATTTCACTGTCATCAAAGTGACAACACTGAAGACATCTTCAATTGAAACCGGTTTAATTTGTCTCTCACGCTGAAAACGCAACAGAGAGATTGCAATGCAGTAAGGTAGCGCGTTAGTTGATTCCGAAAACAAATCAGTCAGTCAGTCGTTACTAGATACTTGACAAAAGCGGTGCTTAAGAGATTAAGAAAAAAGGAATAAATAAATAACTCAAAATCTAAAAAAAAAAAACTTGTTTTCTCACCAACAATACTCGAAAACACAAAATAAAATTTCAAGATGAGATCGTTTTTCGCACTACTCGCTATCGCACTCTGCGTAGCCTACGTTTATGCTGATTGTGATGAAGCAGCTAAAAATCCAGAAGATGGTGATGTTAAGACCTGGTTCAAGAATGCTGGTTGTGAAATCAAAGAAAAATCTGGAGATCTCGCTGAGAAAATTGGTAAAACAGCAAAGGACATAGGCAGCACTGTTGCCGAAAAATACGATCAACTGAAGCACAAATTAACCGATGACAACAGTAAGCCACAAAATGATGCTGCCTATGTAGTAGAAAATGCACCAACCGAGAAGATTCCGCTGGCACCCTTAATGGGTGAAGCTCGCGCAGCCACAGGTGAGCAAACGGAAGGTAAAAACGCAACTCCCGAAAGCGTTGACACACGTTTCCTTTTTCAGCTTAATGAGTGTAAGAAAGGGGAGGTACTGGATTTCAAGAAGCACTGTCGTCCAGCACAATGATGGTATTGATTAGGAACGAAATTGGCATTACAAGGTCAACTGAATGATAAGCAAAATATTTACGAAATTCAAAAAATTTCTATCTTTTTTTCAAAATTTTCTATCTTTTCTATTTCTGTTTCTTGCTTGAACTTGTGATTTTATTTTTTTTTTGCTTTTGCTTATTGCATGTATACTAAATATCTATTAGTTTTAAGAATGATGAGAAAATACTATTTAAATTTTTTATAAATTATCAAACAACACGCAACGATTTATAGGAATTGCAAAATTTCACAATACAAAAAAGAGTAAAGTAATTTTTAAATTAATAAGAAAACTTGTGAGAATTTCTAATACCAATTTAAAAAAAAATTTTATATTAAGATAATCAATTTGTACACTGTGAACAGAAAATACCAAATCTATAATAAAAAATTCGACCAAAAATAATTTTCCAGCAAAAGTTTCTATTGCTATGTCAAATATGGGGTCTAAGTCTGTATTCTAAATCACAATATCACTTAATCATATTATCTTCTTTTTCATCATTGTCATCCAATTATTGATAGTTTCTCACAACTATTTTTCCTTTTCTTCACTTAACTTCAATTGACATTCAGTTTTTTGCCTTGAAAGTTTTATTGTTATTTTCATTTTTTATTTTTAGCATTTAATGTAACCTGTTAATCTAAAACGATTTTTTTTTTTTTTTGGGTAGTTGTTGTGTTTAATTAAGTATAAAAAGGTACAGCCCACGCTCGTATGCCACCGTTGCAATTGATTTTAGCAGTGGCGTGCTAGAATTTGTGTGATTGAGAGATCTTTTAGTTCAAAGCTTTAGCTTTATCTGAACAATATAAGCTTGTCGACGAGCTCTTACAGTACAAGTATAATTTATTTCTGAAAATCTCATAAAACAATAAAAATATCAAATTTCACCATTTCTTGTTTTTTCAAAGTCTACTAACTTTCCAGTAATAAAAGTTAAACAAAATTAACGATCAGTAGTCAGTGGCACGTTATATGTGCGATATTAACAAGTCAATATTTATGCATTAAAAAAAAACGAAACTGCTTTTATAAAAATGTATTGTATAACCTACAATCAAACGAAATTGTGGAATCGGTATATATTTTCTTTAGAAAATCTGATACAAAAATCTACTTCTTCATCTTAGGTTTTACATTTTGGCACAGAAAGCATTACGATCCAAAACTTTTAAAACTGGGATTATCGATTCATATATCTACTCCTTTGGTGCTCGTGCCACGAACAGATATATAAATTAAAATGGCTTGGAAAACTATTATGTGGTTACTTTTCTTCAATTGAAAGTTTCACATCAATTTTTCATATCGCATTCATTTTTCTTCTAACTGTGCTTTAATCACTAAGTGTCCTTGTACTGGATTTCAAAACACTATTTTAGGAAATCTTGATGTTATAAATGTTTTGCATTTTTTTTTAATAACGAGGTGATTTTTTAATCGTTTGGTTTTTGAAAATTGAATAAAAACAACAGAAAATTTACAGAAGTGAATAAAATATTTATTTATAGCGAAACATCGATTCCTTTCGTTTATCTTTTAAAGAATATTTTAAGTAAATATTGCCCGCGGCTATGCCTGAGGCGGGCCATCCGTAAGCTCTAATTTTGGCATACTTTTAACAGCACTTCGGCCGGTATCTCACTAACTCAGCAACTGTAATGTTGTCTTCTAGGGCTGCAATTGTGGCTGCCTGGTACGTGTAAGCGAGAGACTTCACAAATCGCTACAAAAAATAGTCTAGTGAGGTCAAATCGCAAGCTTTTGGACTGCTCCAAAACGTGAGATTAATGGCTCACCAAACTCGCCTCCCAATATGTCCATGGTATCACGTTCCATGTGGCATGTGGCACCGTCTTGTTGAAATCACATATCAACCAAGTCCAATTCTTACATTTTGGGCAAAAAAAAGTCGATAATCATTGCACGGTGCCTTGCTCCATTGACTTTAACCTTGCAATTTTCATTATGTTTGAAAAATTACAGTTCAATGATGCCAATGATACTACATATAGCATTCATTAACTATTAACAAATTTTGCAATATACAACCAAATCATTTGCTCTGTATCGTGATAAATTATTAGATTTTAGTCTCGATTAACATAGAACATAAAAGGCTGATATCTGTAAGAACTGGGAATAAGTAAATCACTTCGCTGTTTATCAGGAGAGCAAACAGAAAACTTCAAACTAAGCTGCCGTCAGGATACAACTATAAAGATGGTATAATGTTCACCCGGACTGTATTTATTGTAATATATCAAAAAAATTTACTAATGTCTCGGCTTTCTTTTGCGCATGCCGTATCAAAACTTACTAAAAAAGAGGTATTTCTCCATGTTTGGAATTATTATTAATTGTGCGAATATACCAAAAAATGCTCCGTTCACTTGCGTACTTTTTCTATGATAGAACTAATATACTAAGAATGAGTTCGTTGTACATGCGAATTTTTTGCGAATGTATTCAAAAAAAGACATAACATATGTACTGAAAACTCCATCAGTGGGATGGAGTATATTTTAATAAACAAAGAATCCTTGCTGGAGAGACATGTATTAGCTGGTTGCAAATGGAACAGAGATCCGAAGGCAAAGTGCCCTTTAATATAAAAGTATATTTTTTTATTGGCTGTTAAATAACATTTGTAACAATAAGTGAAATCAACTTAAATTAAGTATTGTTAAACATAACTATTTTAAAAGATTTATTGTTGTACATCATATTCGTAGCCTGAGTGAAACATCTTTAGCTTGCCATAACAGAAACTGACTCTCAAAACTGAGAGGTAGCGCAGTTGATAACTAGAAGCTTTCATTTGACTCCGACCAACATCTGAAAATGTAAGTATGTTGAAAATTATAGGAAGTTCTCTGCACAGTTTTACAGCCCGACACTGCTCCCATGACTAATTGGCTCTTGATGTATTATTTTATAAGTCAACATAAAATATCATTAAAAAAAGCTAGCTTGTTGGACTAAGCCATTATGATCTATAAAATACAATTATAAAAAATTGCTTAATTGCTCCATTATATGTTTGTTTTAATCTAACAATTTCATCAAAGATTTTATTTAAAACGTCTCATTCTCATTATTTGAGCGCAATATACTTTACATGTTCGTACTGTCATATGTTGCAGTAATATATCACTAGGTAGAACATGCTGATATATGCTTGTTACAGATATTTCTGTTTAATATGACTTCCAGAAAATTGAACAAGCAGGTATGTCGCTATCATAAATATTAATGATTAGAAAGAACAAAGTTCAAGAACTTTACTTTTTATTTCAATAAAAACATTATAACAATACAATTTAATGGTTACATTCATTGCATTTTAATTAGTGATGACCTTTTGCGAATAAACTGAAATTAAATTCGCAAAATTTACAAGAAACTTATATCAACCTGAACACGAAATTATTTATATATTTGAAACATAAATCAATTTGCATAAATTGAATAAAAAAGTGTTTATCACATAGATATATTGGTATGGCATTCTACTTTTTTAGAAGGAAATATACTCAGAAATGTTAAGTTACAAAAAATTATTATACGAAATTATACGATAAAATTCATCATTAAACTCAAAGTCAAATTTTGACTTATAATGAGAACTTTCTTTAAGTAGTAAGTCGCTCTATATTCTTCCTATTAAGCACGCAATCCAATAGAATAAACTGAGGCTATGGTACTGAAATATTTATTTTTCTTAAATGATGAAAAATTTAGTTTTTTTTAATTGAAAATCTGAAAAGAAACCTTGATTTTGTTTTTAAAAACAAAAGTGTACAAAAAAGAAACATCTCAAATATTTATTTATTTAAGTATTAACTGAGATTAAGTACATCAACAGCTATGCCACTTTTTTTTGATCACAAATGAATCATGATGATGAAATTTTTTCACTGTCACTGCGAGTGTTATTTGTTTTTGTCACATGTACGTACGTACGTACATACATCCCTTTGAGTTTGGCACCGACCGACCTTGCTTAATAAAACAAACTCAGTAAACAGCTGCGATCACTGATTTTATTACTTATTTAGTTGATATATAAGTTAATTTTTATGTTTACGCTAAAACGTGACGTTCTTGGAATTGTTAATATTTATGGTATACTATATACGATTACCTACATTTAGTGCGATAGACTAATCCAAGAAATTTGTATAAAAAGAAACTGAAAATTGAGACGCAAAAATAGTTAATTTGACAATGTGTGTTTTTAGTAAATATTGTGTCACCCATATTAATTTTGAAACTATGTATGAGCGGCATATTTTTTAATGTACATATACACTGAAAAAAAACATTCAGTTCAGTTCGATGCAAAAGCCTTATTTGTGAAACTCAAACTCTTGAGAAAGAAGTACGTACTATATACTGAGGAACGCTCTTTTTGCAATAAATTTACTACTATTAAATTTATTTATTTTAATAGGCGTGAAAAAAATTTTGTTACAATCTCATAGGCAGGAAATTATACTTGATAATTATGAAATTTCTCTATTCTTTTTATTTTATTAATTATCACAACTAAAGTTTATTATATTTTTTATTTTATTTCCGCAAATATTTCTATTTATAATTTTTGAAAAATTTTTGGTACTAATCTTTTTAAAATATAAAGGGTATTCACGCGATTATGCATAAAAACAAAATTGCGAAATGCTTTCTTTTAAGTCGTGAGCTTCCTGTGTGAACTTAGTATTTTCGTTTTCGTTAAAACAGCTCTCGGTGAGTATTATAAGTAGTAATAAACTCTAATGTCAAAAACAGCTGATGGTGGAAAATATTCTGTTTTACAGAGTTATAATACGTTTAGGGTATTGTATATCTTTAGCTAAGTGCTAAAGATTGTGCAAATTTGCTCACAATGCATTTGTTTCTGTAGTATTGTCGAAGTTTGCACTTTTGCAACATTTTAAGGGCTATTTTGAGCAATACTTGAAAGCCCCTATTGTATGTTTCGACAGCTTGACTTGCAAAATATTTTGATATGTGTGAGTATATGTATGCATGATGTCTTCAAATTGAAATATATCAACATTATCATCGATATGTTCATTTAACTTTCCATATGTGATATTTAGCTAGTTGTCTGCAATGTTCTGATTTAAAATAAATAATAAAAATTTTTACAAACTTTTTATAAGTTTTGAAATCCTGGCATGGTATATGCTGGAAACGATCAAAAACCTGTCCATTGGGACACAGGTCTCATTGAATAGAGGCACTTCATGTCAAGAGACAAAAAGCAGCCTAAGTTTCTCTCTACAATATATATAACTTTATTGAAAAATGAACTTTCAATTTCTCTGTTGCAATTTATTATATCAGACACGATACATTCGATTAAAAAATTCAAAAAATTCTTAACGGTTTTAAGGAAACTCCATGAAAATTGTTGATTTTAAATGTAAGTTCAGTATTATTTATTGAGTTTTTCTGCATGTACTATGAACTTTGTGTACTTTCTAACTATAAGCTATTATTTTTAGTACTGCAGCATTTTCTCAGAAACTAAACTCATAAGTCACAGACTGTTCAAAAAAATATGTGGAAATTAAATAATATTTACGTTTATCTTTCAAAGGAATTAAATATCTCTTACTGAATTGGCATTGTAATCTAATTTTCTTACATTTCTGTTATGTAAAACGCTTACTTATATCTACCAATACAAAAACTGATTTTTAATCTCATTCGGCTAGACGTATTGTATTCTCTTTGATCTTTGAACCTTTCAATTGTTTTCTTGTATATGAAATATTTGCAGTACAAATTATGTAATCAGTCAAGCAAATAAATGAAATTGGCTTTTCAAACACTTGCTAGGTAAATAAAAAAAGATAATTATTGACAAATTCTTTAAAAATGTTTTTTCTTTCTCTAAAATTAGCTAACTTAAGATTTAAAGAAGTTTGATTTGCATATCAGTCTATTTAGTTTACGTACAGAAAGTAACAAAATTTCTAATTGGTGAAAATCTTTCATATGACATCAGTTGATGATATATGGTGGCTTACTTTCAAACCCAAGTAAACATATTTTCTACCAATTTTTTCCTATTCGAAAGAATACCTTCTCTTATGTAGTGCATTTTTACAACAAAAGTCATATAATCGGTGGAAGTGATACAAAGCATCGGATTTACAAAATGATTACAATGATGTGAAAGAACGCTGTAATAAAACTAATCAAGATACCAAAAATATAATTTTTGATGGAGAAATTCAGTACAGCCGTAGGTAGCAAGCAAAAATGGCAATATATGTACATATACGCGATACTGGAAAACTTAAACATTTGACACCGATTCGTTTTATGGAAAATTCTACAACTTATTTATTTAAATAGTGTCATCAAATAACTATGAAAATTCCTGCTATATTCCTTATTCAGGAAACTATTTCAATTTTGCTTGCATTAGTCAGCCAGATGTATTCAACTGTTTTTGGGAGGTAAAATCGGATTGCATGGGTATAGATGAGGTAAGTTTGAAATTATTTAAAATTGTATTGCCAAGGCTGTTTGTCTACTTCAATTTTCCCAGTTAGCAGAAAATCGACGTAAATAATACTAATTCCAAAACCTACCAACGAGTTCAGACCAATAGCGATACTTAAATACTTTCAAATTATGTTACAAAAACAAATAAACCAATTTTTGATTCACAAGAAAGTTTCATTCAGGTATAGACCAAATAGAATTTGTGACACTGCTTACTAAACATATTCGCTCAAGATTAGATGGCAATGAAGCTATATTGCTTACTCTCCTTGATCATTGGAAAGCTATTGACTGCGTTGATCACACTACCCTACATACAAAGCTTTCAAAAATATAATGTTTCGCAACAGCCACATTGGGCACTTCTATTCACAATTAATGAATTTCTAGTTTATGCGAGTAGTCTATTGAAAACACTTACTCAATTCAATGATAATTTAGAATGATACGAATGATAATTTAGACAACAGTTTTAATTGGGCGTTGAAAAATGATGAATGAATATTATATAAATAAAGCCGTTGATCCTTTCTTATTTGCTCAAAGTGGTTATAAACAAATCTCAAACCATTCACGTTGATTCTGCCAAGAATTTTGAGATCAGATTCAATAAATTTCTCACTTGGAACAACCAAATAGGAATTACGATTAAAGTTTAACATGTGCAGAGCAGTATCAGGTTCATATGTTCGTTTAAAAATAAAAATTACTGTCACATCATATAAAAATTTCCTTCTTTATTATTTGAGTAAAATACAAAATAATGCGTTAGTCACTATGCTGGATTTTACTTTCCCATCAATTAAATAATTTTGATTGTTTGTTTCAGCTTATATTGAAAAAGTTCACATTATTAAACATTAGAATACTAATTTTCGTCTTTACAAAATCTACAATACACATGTATATAATATACGATTATAATGAAGTGTCAAAGTTATTATATAAATTATAGCAATTTCATTTGAATCTATTCACAAATTTTTAAAATTTTGCATGGTGCTAAAATAAAGCTAAAAAACTCGACTTAATCAACAACTAGCATCGCTTCGTTAAACTAAACAAAAGATTACATAAAATTATCACTAAAATTATTATTTTGTATTATGTTTTTTTAGTTATATCAAGCAATTAAAATGACATGAAAAAAAAGGTTATCGCATTCAATTCGTTTCCATTTTGTTTAAGTTGTTCTTAATAAATAATCAGCATTTTTTAGCGATTGGGTACGATTTGTTTCATAATGAATGAGAATGAATAAATGATAAAGAAAAATTATTAGGAAAAAAAATACAGAAATGATAGCATACTTAAGGGCATTGCTTATATATATGTTTAGCGACCACTCGTAGTGTTAAACGCGCTCAGCCTCACTTTCAAGGTCAAAATATTTTGGTGTGGCTCCAGACGTTTGATTTCACAGCAAAAACGTTGTCTAATGTAGTTTAAGTTAAAAGATTTGGATTTTTGTTTTAGACCCTGGAAGTCATAGGGTATTCAAAACAGACCGCCCCTCCTACACAATTTTACACTCAACGATCCGAGAAATCAATATTTCCTGCATATGAACAAATCAAAAATTAGTCTTTTAAAAATCGGAATAAATGTATGAAAACAAAGCGGCCCCTCTTGAGCTCGGGGCCTGGGGATATAATTCCCTCCAGCCCCACCTTAAATCAGCACTACTTGAAGTTTTTCATGTGAAAGATTACTTACTGATTTGTCACTTCTTCAGTTCAAAAATTTATTCATCTATAATGAAACCCAAAATCGCGAAGGTATGACCATATATAATAATTGCTCAAGAACTACATATGATTATATCCGTTGAAACTGGATATAATCATCGTTCCACTAACGTATTTAATTCAGTTTTCAAAGGTGCTAAGGAATGATATTACATATATACTTAAAAACCTTGATCTGGCAATAGTTGAAAGACTTAAATATTCACAGCATATTGAATTTAAAAAAATGTTGCATATTCTTAGGCATCAAATTATATAAAAAGTAATCATGCAGAGAAAAAAAAGTTTGCATAATTTAAACATCTTATTTTAAATAGCAGAGTTCAAAATAGACACTATTTACAGACTGTGCTGCTTCTTGTGCTTTATTTTGTGCAAATCTGCTTATTCCACAGTTTCTTTTACTTTATTTTGAATTTAAAATTCATTCGCTCTTGGCTAACGATACTGCTTCTAAAACAATAGATTCTCATGCCTAGTGGGAGTCGATTGTGTGGAAAATAGCTCTATTTTCTCGGTAGTAAAAAATTGTTGTAGCATGTAATGCTTCGGATTAACCCGTTCAGCAGTTTGTAATACAACAACAGCTATTTGTTTTATACACACACATACACACATTGTAAAATAGTAGACAGCACGCTGCAAATAAATAAAATAAGCGAATAATAACAGTTTATGTTGTGACATTTTGACACACACTCAGGCGAAAAATTACATACAAACATACAATGTGTTACACTTGAAAAAAATACATAAAAGTCAACAAAGAATTTGTAGTTTCATATAAAAATTTAATCTTCTTTTTTAAATTATTTGTTACATTAAATCCTCCTCCGCCCTAAAATTGAATAAAATCTAAAAATCTTAAAGAATTTTGTTTTGCCGTGTAACTGAAAAAATACTTTAACTTTCTGTATAACGAGCACATGCTCTACATGGACAACAACAAATACAGAAATATACGAAAAATGCAATTTTTCCAATTTTTGTTTACCATAAAAAAAAGGAGTAAGAAATCCTTTTTCCAACTTTCTACCCACATGAATTCAATTATGTTAACTTGGATGGGCAAACTTCATTGCTTACGATTAAATTTAGCCGCAGTCAATATGACTTGTGATGCAAATGTGCCACGCCTCATTGACATTGAACCGCCGCTGTTGTTGATTGTATGGGAGTTTAATTTTGTCGTCGTTTTGTCTTGATAAGGCGTAGTAAAATAGTTTGCATATGCATGTAACGTACTGAACATTCCAGTAGACAATTTTAAAATTGCCAAGCAAATAAGGAATATGAAATTTTATTTAATTTCAAACTAAACGATGCTGCTTACAAATTGTAGTTAATGGATATATTTTAAAACACAATTTTCTAGGTACGAAAGCATAAACTATTTAGCGGTTGTACTGTGCCCAAAGTGGTTTTGCTGATATTTCCAAAAATGGTACTTCCTATCAATTCAGTTTAATTTTGATTACGTTTGCGTAGATTTTTAGTTTTGTGGCTTTTAGTTATGAAAATAAAATAATTTATCACATTTGTGAAAATATCAGCACAGAGATTCAGGAGAGCAAGTTTTTTGTGCCTCACTAAATAAATTAGTTCTATTAGTATTTGTTTACAACGAACATTATTGATGCCACTCCCATTTTTGTTTCAATTAAAAAAAAACATGCCCGATTAAAATGAACGCTGACACGCATCAGCACTGAGTCGGAATTTCCCATTTAAAATATATCGAAATAATGTTTTTTTTTGAGACCCTTATCTATTTTCCGGTCACTGATCACCTCAATTTAAGAGAAATCAAAAGAAAAAATCCCCAAAATGAGGGAAGATTGTATCTCACATCGAAAAACATTCTTAAATAAACTGGATTTAAATACCATTGCCGCATGCTTGTAGTATGGCTAAAACTGAAAAAAGTAGGAAAATTTAATTCACTACTAGCACTTGGTGAATATTAATCAATCGCGCTCTGATTTTGTAAAATTTTAAAACCCTGTACAGGAGGATATATTCACTTTGTCATTTCGTGTATAACGCATCGATAGGGGCGTGACAAATATAGAGGAATGTGAATATTCTTGATCCATGTCCGTCTGCCTGTCCATCTATCTGTTTGTCTGTCTATCGGTGGATATCATTATTACGGGAAAACTAAGCAAGCTAGCACCAAACTTTGTCGAATTGAAAATTTTCGAAATTGGTTCATGGACACGGAAACACTATACTCAAAGAAATATTCCATGTATTGCAACCAAATTTCTCAAAAATACTAGGAAAATCTTTGATAAGTTCCGAGAAAAATGTACCAATTATGACGAGAGGGCGTGGGACCATGCAAGTGAAAACTTCATAACGCTATACGGAGAAAATTACTTACAATTAGACAAAAAGGTGGTGCATTTCGAAAAAGGGGCGTGGCACCACCTAAGTAATCATTAGCTTAAAAACGCTACAAAGAGAGCTAAAACGCTGTTAACGTGGTATTGGGTATTTAGTCTTTGACGAGGCCAAAGATAACAGCTATACTTTTTTTTTGTCTTTAAATTGGATCAAACCGAGAGGTGGCGTACAAAGTTGCGAAAGAAAATTTTTTTACAGACACCCTAATGCATATATTTTGATTACACTAAGCGATTGGGAAAGATTGATAAATTGTTTGTGCATGACCAGAGTCCCCTAAGAACCCATTTTTTCTGAAGAAAACGTTTTTATATTTTTATTCTATATATTCTATCGACAGTGCATGATCAAATAAATAAATTTTCAGCATGACTTGCTTTATTGATTCAAACTATAGCGTAAAGTAGTACAATATTTTGGTCTGAAATGTTCCGCAAGCGCCTATGCTGTTGTTCAAATACTTATTTTCCAAAAAAATGTGTCCAAAATGGACTTTTAAAGTCACAGTGATATCTTTTCCAGGTCTATTGGGACAAATGAATTTTATTAATATTACATATGTGTTCAAATGTACTTTCAGGAGACCCAGCGCCACCTTTTGTTAAGTCTAAAAAATTTTCAAACTTTTGCCATTAAAAAAAAATCGACCCAAAGCAGTCGACTCCTCTCCGTGGAATAGTGCAACAAAATTGTTAGAGCGGGCTCAGGGCGCTCTTAGTAATTCCCGAAATTTTTATGTCAACTTTCCCCATCGATCAGTGTAGCAAAAATATTTTCTTTGATATACAGACTTTTAAATAATTTAAGTACTTAAGAGTTGTCTTCGCGCTTTCCTCATCGCTAAGGGTAATCAAATTTTTTTCGGCCCGAAATATACCTTCAGAGGATCAGGCGCCACTCTTGTTGCCTATGTCTGTTCAAATACAATCCATAGTCCTTCTGCTTTGGGTTTTAATAAAAATTTTAAAGATTTTTTTTTAAATGGTATCAATGTCGGTCATTGCGGTACATTTGTACAATTTTCAGGGCCTTTGGCGCATTTTCACTATATATTTGCTTGTGTCAGACTCTATTGCTTTCTCATTTCCAAGAGACCTACCAGAACAATTCTCATTAAACATTCCTGAAGCCTCATTAAGTGCATAGCGCAATAAGGCCATTGTGTACAACATATATTGGAAGGGGCGTGGCAGGTGTAGAAAAGTGTATATATTATTGGTCAGCGTCACCATCTGTGTCGATATAGCTATATGCGTCTGTCTGTCGATGTGGCTGTCTGTCTGTTGAAATTACGTTTACGGGAAAACCAAGTAAGCTACTTCAATGAAATTTGGCACATAGATCATACCTTTCTACAAGCTGTTAGCATGTAAAAATGGGCAAAATCAGTTTACGGCCATGCCGACTGCCTATGCTCTACATAAATATACCCTTTGACTTTGATGAAACTTGGTGATTTGGTGAAAATGTGAACAAAATTAAGATAAGGCTTAAAATTTGCAAAGGCTCTTAAAAGGGCGTGGTACAGCTCTAAGTTTTAATGTAAATAACGCCAGAACTCGTTAACCGTGCAAGATATTGCGATTAAATTAATGCAATGCAATGTAGGGTATGTGATTGTCGGCCTGGCCGAAGATAACACCTTTTCTAAATTTTTTTGGTCTTGAATATAAATTCGGTCGATGGAAACCATAATATTTTAAGAAGCAGCTGAGAATTACAAGCACAACGAAGAACAATGGTTGTTTTTAATAATTTTTAAAGTAAGACGGTCGTGCTGCGCTGCTTAATCATCACAGCTCAGCTTCCTTTCTTGTGTGGCTATCACCAATAATGGCGTGAATGAACTTTTTGTTTATTTTCTGTTGTAAATGTAATCATATGAGAGTATTTGGAAAAATATAATGACTTACTTGGATCATATTGATTTAACGTTCAGTTCATATATTGGATTTTAGTTGAATAATCCGATTATTTATTTTACGGACATGAATTTTTTGCTGCTAAGTGCTGCGTTTATTATCAGTATCTTAATGTTAATTCTAACGAATCGGACAGTAGTGGAAGCAGCACAAGACGTCTATACCAACAAGAGACTACAGGAGTCAGAGAGCATTTCAAATGTGCACAGAACACGCTGTCGTTGTATGGATCATCAGAAACACTGCATAAAGTGTCCAAAATAGATTTACTTGTTAAAAAAAAAAAAAAAACTATTCATTATTGATTGAATAAAAAAGATGATATCTTTAAAATTTACAATTTCTTTTGTTTTGAGCGACAAGCATTAGATAAAGTTTTAATTTAAAAACAAAAAAAAAAAATACTCCAACTTAGCATTCAGCAGCTCAGTCTTCTCTCAATCTCTTATTGGTGGCATTAAAAACTTTTTCTGTTCTTGAAAATGTATTTGCTCGCATAAGTCCTGCTGTTCCAAGTACTCAAACTTGTTCCTGAGCTTACAGTTCTCAAATGCAAAGCAAAAGCGTTTCAAACAAACAAAGAAATCAAACTTTTGGATTTTCCACAACAAGTTTTTATCATTTGTTTTTTACTTCCAAAGAATTATGCTCTCTATATTTTTGAAGCAGCAACAGCATGGTATCAAACTGAACTTGGCATTTATATGGACATGAGTTTTTTTTGCAACCGCACAATTTAAGTTTGGTTTGGTTGGCGCCAGAGTTCGAATTTGGTTTGCTTTCAATTGGTAGTTTCCATTGCCGTTTCCTCCATTGTTATGTTGCCCCAGGAAGTTTTTCTAACTTATGTACTTAAACAGCCGTTCAGCCGCCGCCACTCTGCTCTTGCCCAAACTCCATTGTCGCAAAGTGGCAACACTAAACTAACTTGACAGCAGCAACAGCAGCGACACAGTCAGTCGTCTCAGAGGATATCGAATTATGACACTTTTAGTGGTTTTAAAAACGCAAAACTTTTCGTTTCGTTCCGCTTCGTGCAGTTGGCGCAGTTTTGATTTTTCTTTTGTTTTGGAAATTTGTTTTCATTTTCAATTTCTTTGTCAATTTTTATTTTTTCATTTGAGTTACTTTTAATTCTTTTCTTCGCATTTGTTTTGTAGTCGAAAAGTTTGTCAATAAAATTATTGGAAGAAACTTTTTAATTTGATGCATTATTGTCTGTGGATATCTTTTTCTTTTTTCTCGAATACATACTTCAGGGAACTTAAGACAAAAGATATAGTTTGCAATTAATGGACAGCGGGTAGTTTTTTTAAATTTTGGATTTTCTGTGTTACATTAAATCAACTTCGACTTAAATTGTTTTCGTGAAATAATATCATATGTTGACATTTTAGTGGATATTTTATTTATCTTTAGAAACGAAATTTTTGGTTGGATTCTTGCCAACCATACTGACAAAAATATTTTCAGATAAGTATAGCGAAACCCTCCTTAAAAATTATATATACGAAGGCGGAGGTAAATTTTTACTCGTTCTTTGTACACTCACTAACTCCTGGATTAAAGAACCGAAAATATTTCTAATTTTCAATCTCATTTCTTGTGTCATTTTAGTTAACGTCATTTTAATAAACGATAATTTATTCCACAGTAAATTAAAGTACTTGAATGTTAATGACTGATAGTACAAATAAAAACGATATCACCAAAAATAATTCCAATTATTTAATTCATTTGGTTTCCACCTAAAGTAAGAACAGACGAAACCATATTGAAATTATGTATTGTCAAACAGAATGGGGGGGCCTTACGACTTATTTTGTCAACAACGAGCATAAACAGAGTGTGTAAGAACTCTCAGATCTCTGTTGATATGCGAACTTTCGACCAATGGCGGAGAGTTCCAGAAAGTATAAAATTTTGTCATGGTTCGCTGAAGGTGAGGTTTTCATGTTTTTTCTCTTTTTTAGCGCCCATATGTGGGTGTGGCTCAAGTCCAACAGCCTTCGCTAACGTGCAGTAGTTATATGAGAAACGGATATTCTTGCTAATAGTAATATTAATCATCTGCTTGGACCAGTTTGAACCTTATTAATGTCGATAACTGAAAAACTTGAAAGACGTACTCATTTTTAGACCTACTATTGTCTAAAAATGAGCACGTCTTTCTCTGCTTCATTGCCTATGACATCGATAAATCGACGTGGATAAGCCTTGTACCGCTTACATGAAGACAGCGCTCATTTTACAGATTGATAGCTGCATCTATTTTTTGGGGCTCTCCAGTCTGATTTAGGTGACAATATAACTGGAGATGACAGACGCAAAACATCAACTCAAATCGATACAGAGAATTATATATCAATGAACGGTTTAAGTGTTTTGCCCAAACAATGTGTGCTATAGAAATCTAGAAGAAATATCTAAAATTTCTAACACCAAATTTTTCGACCAATTTGTCTTCTTCTTTTGTTATAGGTTAGTGCTTGTTATAGCGCTTCGTTGATGGTATTGATGATTAAATAAGCATATGAACTGTTTCCGAAAAAATATTGGCTCTTTTTTTTAGATTATGTTTTACGTCACAATAAGAGCGTTTTCTATACGTAATGCGTTGAACAGAATTGGGACGTGGTAAGGAAATCGGCAACGATTACTCGCTGTCAAAAATTATAACACACTTGATCATATGAAATGGAACAGAATTGCGGCATACGACTGGAAACCTGCCGACGTGTATCCATCGATTTAAAAAATGGCCGGTGCATTTTCCCTCGTTTCTCGTTCGCCGCTATTGTGTTTACTCCAACGATTTTCCGACGGTTGTTTTTGACAGCGAGTAATCGTTGCCGATTTCCCGACCCTGTCCCAATTCTCTTCAACACATAAAGTGCCGTTTGCAATATTAAATACCACTTGGTGAGAGCACTTTAAATGAAAAACTTATTTTGTCCATCTACAGCATTAAAATATTCAGTTATTGCGAAAAAATCGGTACAGCAAACGAACTGTCCAAAAAGTTATTTCCAATTACAAAAAAGATGGAATTCTTCTACGAATAAATGGTACAGGCAGAAAATCTAAATGTTCAGACCCAAAATTAGTGACGATGGTAAAGCAAAAGATGAAATGCAGTTGTTGCTTTAAAAGCGAGCCCAAAAGTTATATGAACGTTGTGTCAAATCGCACCAAAAAATAGAATATGTTCTATTTCTCTGCGATAAATTTTGAAGTGTCAATTTTGTACTCACTATCAACGTTTACGAAAAATATGGACGATATCGCACGTCCCAATTGTGCTTAGCTTCTGAGAGATATTGGGTTCCAATTAAAAGAGATCTTCGAAAGAGTAAATGGACTGCAAAAAATATACAAGATTTTAGAAATAAATGGAGAAGATCGTACGATGCTGTTGACGAAACCACTGAACACTACTGACTACAGGGTCTTAAAAAAAAAGTAACAAAATTTTAAAGAAAATAAATATAAATTATCTTATTTATATTTTGTATAGTAGCTATTTTTTATAAAAAATTACAACAAAAATAACTATTTTTTCAATACTGAAAAACAAAGACAAAATTTTGTGTGGAAAAGTCATTACAATCTAAACTTCAATAGTAAAAACCATGAGGCTACGTTCTCGTCAGGCAGCTCAATTAAACATTATTTATTTCCCATTCTAGTATTAATGAAACTTGCGACTTACGCGACATTAAAGAAGCTTAATTACTTTAAGAATTTATTATATAAGTAAAATAATTCTTTTTTGTTTTTAATTTTATTATATTTGCCTCTATTCAGGAAGATATTGAATTTATATGTATTACAAAATTAAAACAACAGCTTATTAAAAATATAAAACAATTCATTAAAATAAATTATATTTACAAAGGTAGCAAAGAAAGAAAACATGAGAATAAACAATTTTTGCCAAATCCATTTACCTAAACTAAACGGCACATTTTTACAAAA